>VDFB02189570.1:0-17011 GCA_007258455.2 Sequoia sempervirens
ACATATATAAGTTAAACATTGGTTGTTTGAGGAATTTGACACGCGATCGTAAGATTCTTCATTACTCAAACCTTGTCGTGGCATCCAATGTTCGCTTGACCAAATATAAGGGTAGACCTTTGAACAAGACCTGTGGAAGGTCCTGAGTCTCCACCATGAGGCACATTGACACAATAAAGAGTAGAGCTGAAACGGGCGGATGGTTCATTGGATTAATTTGTAAGTATATGCACAACTGTTCTTATTAATTTGTAAGTATATGCACAACTGTTCTTATTAATTTATACTTGATGGTAAAATTTGTTAGTAAGTCTCATTTTTTTATGTTAATAAATGCATATTTAATGTCTTCCCATTCTTGTAGTTTCAAGGCGTCTGGCATTATGCTCTGATGGATGTTTATACCCTGCTCCAAAGCTCCCATTTTGGCATAGGTTATGGAATTTGGCTTCACACCTGCTAATTGCATTTGCTTGAAAGTTTCTAAAGCCTTTTCAGCAAATCCATTTTGTGTATATCCTGCAATCATCGTATTCCATGAGATGGCATCTCTTTCAGAAATTTTGTCAAATAGTTCACAAGCCTTGTCTATGCTTCCACATTTTGCATACATGTCTACTAGGGCAGTTGCAACTACAACATCTAACAAAATTCCTCTATTATTTATTCTTTGATTAATGTTCATACCCTGTTCCAAAGCCCCCATTTTGGTACAAGTAGGAAAGATGTTGGCAAAGGTTGTGGAATTTGGATTTATACCTACCAATTGCATTTGCTTGAAACTTTCTAAAGCATTTTCAACAAATCCATTTTGTGCATATCTAGCAATAATTGCAGTCAATGAGATGACATCTCTTTGAGGCATTCTGTCAAAAAAGTCACATGCTTTCTCTATGCTTCCACATTTTTCATACATGTCTACCAAATCATTAGTCATGAATTAGGATGAGTCTTTTAGATTACCTGAGTCAATAGTGTGAAAATTGCAATCTTGCACAAATGTTGCTCTTCTAGCCTATGAAGGCAAAACAACTCAAATTTGTATATGAACATGCAATATTGATGTCTTGATGATGTAATAAGGTTTTTTTAGGGTCATTTGAATGGATTTTTGGGTCTTAGATGATAGGAGTCAAAATTGCTTCAAAAATGCAATGTTGTCATAGTGTAATTTGTGTAAACTCATCATTTAAGTTGTAAATCCCTTAACCAATGGCTCCCTCTTTCAAAAAATAGTTGAGGGTCATTGGAAATGATGTGTAAAAGTTTATAAGGCCTCCTTTTGGTTAGGGCAGAAGGTTGATTGGAAGTTTGAAGCATTTGAATATTAAAAAAACTTTGTTTTTCTTGATTTTCCAGCAGTTTTGACTATTCCTTCAATTGGTACGACCTGCAGCAGCATTGTAAAGCCCTATAATGAATATGGTTTGATAGAGGGTAGAGAATAATTTATTTTGGTGGTGATTTGAATTGATTTCATTAAGTATTAAGAAATTTACTTCAATTTTAGTGAAAGAGGGTCTGAAACCCTACCAAACAAGGGTTTGGTCACCAAAATGGTCATAATTCCCATTTCTACCGTGGGAAAAATGTAAAACTTGGTAGAATGTTAGGTTTAGGGCCCTTCTTCATGTTCAAATTTTTTTTAGAGTGAAAGATGGAGGTTTGCAAAAGTTATTTGATGCCCTAGGTCAGTTTTCCCCTTGTAAATGCATGAAAATGGTCTTTAAAATGCACTTTTCATAATTTTTTGAGTATTTGTGCAATACTAATGAATGAAAAGCATGGAACAGGTCTTGGGGAACCTGTTAGAATATTTTAAAGGAATTATGGGTGTTTGGGTGTGCCTTGAAAGGTTGAACACTTCCTTATGCAGGCCTAGTTAAGCCTCGTTTATGGCTTGTAAGTCAATCTTTTGATACATTTATGGTGGGTGTTTGATCCTATGCTTTTGGGAACTTGTGGAGGATATTTTTAGGAGTCTAAAAGAATGTTTCATTTTTTGGTTAATTCCTTTAATCAGTTTTTATTTTGACTATCCTATTGGTGAATGTTGCAAAGTTACATGGGCTTGTGTAGGAGCGATGGAAGAATGGATGTTTTAGGGTACAAGGTCTATTTGTTTGGTCATTTTCTATTGTGTGAAGAGTTTTTTACATCATCCCTAAGTCATGTTGAGATGTTTGATTGTGTGATTCAAGTTGAGTGATCAATTTGCATTGTTGAGTGATCAATTCAATAAAAAACAACAATGGCAAAGTCTGCCCTTTCAAGGTTTTATGAAGGGAAAGAGAGTCCAAATTGTAAGGGAAACAAGAATTTTTTAAATGAATGTCAAGTTGAGTATGGATTGAGATTTTTCTTCCTTTGCTCTGCATCACATTAAGCTAGTTTGGAACACATCTCAAATTGGACATTAGGTCCTTTTAAAGTCATCTATTTCAAATTAGGACATTAGGTCCTTTCAAATTGGAACACATCTCAAATTGGACATTAAGACTAGTGATCTTGCCATTATCATCTATAGGTTAAGGTGGAAAGCCAAAACACCAAGGAGGTCTTGCAAGCAAGACCTAGAGCAGGAATCTGTGATTGATTCCTCCAACCCCCTCCCTATCAGAAACACAAGAATACCACTTTCTTTAACTAATCTCCTCCCTTCTTCCAAAGTGATTCTATAAGCATGAAAATCTATTTATTAGATAACTTGTTGAGTGACCTATTCATACGTAGATGGGTCAACTCCTTTTCATTATCCAATTTTTCATTAAGTTCATTTTTCTTCACTTTGATGATGAAGTCTCTAAAGTCATTTGTAGTAACAAAGGTATCATCATCCATGAACTAGCTACAAGCTAATACTTTGACATCATTGGGAACAGAGTTCTCATCATAAAAATTAACTGCTAGCCTATTTTTAGGAACTTGTTCATCACCTTGATTGATTTGGGGAGAAGGGAAGTGTTAGTTCACTTCCTCATCTCTAGGAACATTCTTCATAGTCTCCTCTTGCACACTCTCCCTTTCTTTTGGATTCTTTGAATAATCAACCAAGGGTGCATCAAGAGTTTGCATTGATTGGCTATGAGCAACTTGTGTTGATGATTCTGTTGACAAGGCTTGTTGTTGAACAAGTTGTTCAACTTCCATCCCTTTTTCTCTTGCTCTACCAACTTCATCATGCTAGAAAAATTCCCATCTGCCATGGCAACAAACATCTTCTCCATCATTTCCATGGGACTTGTGTACTTTGCAAAGGAATAACATAAGCATCATTATTTTTATCCTCTTCTATTTTGTTTGGACCATGAACATCCATTTCCTTTTCCTTTCTCTGACCTCCTTATTAGTTTTGAGGTTCCTTATCACATCATTAGATGCATGGAAATGATGGTAGATATGAGATCTACCCCTCTCTACCCTCATTTTACTGATATACCCTTTAGGATCACAACTCATGGCAATGTCTACTTTCATTCCATAAATAGCCTTGATCAATAGCTATGTAGGCTAGGATCAATAGCCTTGAGAGAAATAGGCGAGGAGAACAAGGAGAACAAGAAGACAATGATGAAGAAGAAGAGCATGTGCGGGTAACTCAAAGACAACCAGCAGATGAGATAGAAGACCCTGAGGAAAGGAAGTTCATAAGATTGTTGAAAGCAGCACAAGGTCATGGAGGAAAGAGTCACATAGAGTTGCCTATCTATCAGGGGAAGATGGATAGTGAAGAGGTGTAGGATGGCTTGATGCCTTAGAAAACTATTTTGAGTTTGAAGAGATGGAAGAAGAGAGGAAGGTTAAGTTTGCTAAGACAAAGTTGAGAGGTACAACACTGACATGGTGGACTAGTTTTCAGAATGATAGGATGGCTAGAGGGTTGGCAAAAAGTTTCTATATGGGAAAGGATGAAGAGTTTGGTCAAGGAACAATTTTTACCATCGGATATTTGATCCATTTCATGAAAGAATGTTGTTGTGACTTGTGAAATGGATCAATCCTTACATGTATAATACAGATCTAACAAAATAATGTGCAGGAAGGAGGAATGATAGGGTGTAAACCGAGATTTCACATTGAAAACTGCATGAAAATGATGCCTAAAGTGTAGCAGCAGGAGATCTACCTTAATGAGGGGCATGTTTTTGAGTTGAAGGTGTTTAGAAATGATGATTTAATGGTGAAAAGTCAAAGAGAATATTTTGGAAGTGTGGAAGTCAATTTTTCAAGAGGCCCTAGTTTTTGGAGCAATTTCGTGAGGGTTTTGTGTTTGAGCGTGTTGAGGGTGTCATAGGAGATTAAAACCTAGAAAATACTTGGTTTGGGAACTATAGACGTCTGATTTTGATCACTTCCATATGATCAAACACATCTCCTTATTCATCCAATTGCTCATCTCCTCTGCCAATATTAATTAAACCATTTGTTTAATTAATACCTTGCATCTTACATAAGGGTCCTAAAGTATTTAATTTAATAAATACTTTACCTCTTTTCCTCCTCTAAATTAAATAAATTTACCATTTTATTTAATTTAGTCATATTCCCCTTTTGGAATTAAAATTCATTTTTTAATTCCTCTTTTCTCTCTCATGGTCACATCCTCCAACTTTTGCAAGTTGGTCTCTAATCCATCTTAATTACTTCATCTTCTTCTAATTAACTAGGGTTAGCATGTGCACACCCTTAATCATCATTAGGGTCACATCCTCCATAATCCCCCACTTGCTCCTAATGAGTCATTGGTTCATCTAACTGAGTACTTGCACAACCTTAATCATTTGGTTAGCCTAACCTAATCCTCCTCCCACTTATGGCATGTGTCCTTAAGTCAACCTTATTAAAGGCTTTCTTCTTTTGGACAAGGCACTCCACTTCCCCATGTGAATTTTTAATTCACCTTTTAATCCCCCAAGGCACCCAAAAGGAATTTTTAATTCCTTCACTTCTCCCCACATGTCCTTCACTTATTCTTTATTCTTTCCCATCTCCCCATGAGCATATTTGAGGAATTTTTAATTCCTCACATGTCCTCTCACCCACATGGGGACAAGGACCTCCTTTATGAGGAGATCTTGTCCAATCCCAAGGTACTTTGTACCCCCTCCATGTCATGTACTTCTCCTTCCACCTAATGTCCACTTCACCTTTTAGGGCTATATCACAAGCCACATGTCAAGATGTGAGGGCTTGTGAGTTCTCAACTCACCTTAGCCCTACATCTTGATATTTGGTGGCTCAATCTTGACCGTCCATTTCCCTAGGAATTCTCAAAATTCCTTATAAATACCCCCTCTTTTCTCTCATTTGAGGGGGGATCATTTTGCTAGCCAAACTCTTGTAGTTTTGTTTCTCAATCTACACTTAGCCATTTTCATGTTTTCATCCACTTACACTCATCCTCACAACATCATTTAGCTTGCATCTTGTGCCATCCAAGGAGCATACACATCAAAGATCGAAGGGCCAACCAAAGGATCGATTCGACGCAAGGTATAGAGTTTCATTTTGTTGCTTTCATCTTGTGTTGTTTCCAACTTAGGCTAATCTTGAGGTGTAGGTTGTTTTGGTGTTTATTTGCACTCTTTTACTTGCTGCTTGTTTTCTAATGCTCACATACAATCTATCACATTTCTGGCACGCTCGGTGGGACCCACAAATAGGTCTCTTTCTTTCACATTTGCTATTTTTTGCATTTTTGCAGGTCCAGGTTACAGAGTGGTGGACCTATCCTGATAGAGTGGCGGATCTGTCCTAGAGTGGTGGACCTGTCCTGGAGTGGCAGACCTGCCCTAGTGTAGTGGCAGACCTGTCCTAATTCAGTGGCAGACCTGTCCTAATTCAGTGGCGGACCTGTCCAAATGCAGTGGCGGACCTGTCCTGACAGAGTGGCGGACCTGTCTTGACAGAGTGGCAGATCTGTCCCTGCAGAGTGGTGGACCTGTCCTCCCGAAGGTAAAATTTCAAGTTTTTTCCGATTGTCTTTTGGTAAATTAGGCACATAGTTTAATTAAAGGGTTCAATAAAACATTGTTTGGCGTGTTTGGGAAGGCTATTTGACGTATCCAATCCCCTTGCGCCATTTGGTGATCCTGGGTGATGAGAAATCATAGCTTTCCAAGTCCTTTTGAGTCACCCCTTTTTCACTTTCTTAGTGGGACCTGCTTAGGGATTTCATCACCCCAAGGGACGATTCCAACCATGCGTACTGGCGGGGTATATAAAGGGGGGAGAGTGAAAGTTGTACCTCAATCCAACCACGTTGTAATTGGCGAAGCGTCGGGAGTTGGTCCGAGCCTTTAGTATCTCGCTAAGGTTCCTGACTCACACTTGTAACGGGTTGGTGTTCACGGTTTGGGCCTCATGTACCGGGTGTATATCGAGGACTCCTTAGCAACCATGTGCATCTTAGAGTAGAAGACTTTGTTGACCATACCTGTTTCTACTAATCTTAGGGTTGTGTTGTTTGCATTGTCTTTCTTGTGCAAAAACCAGTGATTATGAGTTTGACCAAGTCTTTTTATGATTGCTATATTTTGGGTCCTTTGCCGTACCCATCCATCAAAACATCAAGCTTAAAACTTATCCTTTGGCAGACCTATCCTTATCCTTTGGCGGACCTGTTCCTGTGCTTTGGCGGACCTGTCCCTGTGCTGTGGCGGACCTGTCCTAACCCTGTGGTGGACCTGTCCATGTGCTATGGCAGACCTGTCCTAACCTTGTGGCGGACATGTCCCTGTGTTGTGGCGGACCTATACCTGTGCAGTGGCGGACCTATCCTAGTGTAGTGGCGGACCTGTCCTTGTGCTATGGCGGATCTGTCCCATTGCAGTGGCAGACCTGTCCTTGTGCTGTGGCGGACCTGTCCTAATGCTGTGGCAGACTTTGACTTTTGAATAGCCTATATTTTCACTTGGCACCCCTTGTCCCTCTGTTTCAAACATCGACACGATTATCCACCATCCTAAAATGAACATCTGAACGTCCGTTCTGAGTCTCCATCCCTTCGTCCTAAGGGTCATTTATCCTGAACACTCTTTTGCTTGTTTCAAGAGCCATTCATCTATCCTGAGATGCTCCCCCTCCCGTCCTAAATCCTCCTTCATATCCGATCTCCATTGTTCCATATAAACCCCGTTGGAGTAGTCATCCGCGTTGACCTAGGTATTCATCCCTAATCATAATCATCGTAACTGGCTTAGGATTGCTATCCATCTTAAGTCAGTCATCCTTTTCGACCCAATCAATCTGCTTCTATCTCAAGTTGGATTCGGTGTCGTTATCATACATCCACCTTTCAATCAATACCTAGTGTTACCAAGGATCCTTCTTAAACTCGGTTGTGGATCTCGGTCTTCATCATACTTATCATCAAATCAAATCATCAGATCCCCGCATCATCAAATCTATCCGAATCAAAACTTGAGATCTAGATTAATCCAGTGTTTACCAACCAATCCAATCCAATTCCATCAAGCCAATCCACATCAGTCTAACTGATCATCATTAGTCAATCTCCCATCAAATCGAATCAATCTTTCATCATCAAGGTCTTTCTAATATCTTGATCCCTCTCATCATCTTGCATGCCCGTTCAGACCCGATCACAGGCAAAGAAAATGGCTGACCAACAAGCCCTGAATGCCCAATCAAACAACCCTCAAGATCCCAATAACATAATGAAAATCCCTCACGATCCCCACAACGGTACCTCATCACAATCCAAAGTGGATGGTCAAAACACGTCACCACCTGGGGAAGAAAACATGGCTGATCAACCTGAGCTCACATTCGAGGAACACTTCAGCAACCCTGTTAATGCACAAATGACAGAATGCCTTCTCAAAAGACATGGGGACAAAATATTGGCTCACTTGATTGACAAAGGTGTCAAGCTGCCGTCAGGTGTCGACTTATCCAAGTATGGCACCTCCACATCTAATGTACCCCAAGGTTCACATGACATCCCCAGTAGCTCGTATGTCCCCAACGTTCCTTCCGTAGAAGGTTGGCACCAACCTGAATTCGACAACGTTGTCCTATATCCCATTGGAAATCCCACACATCCCACCATCTCAGTCATAGGAACACCCCAAACCATTGACCCCAATGATCCTTTTGCCTATGGCATGCCGCAAAACATCCCGCAACCACAACCATTAATGCTACCAGCACCACTCCCCTCAAACCCGCCTCCTGTCAACACTGGGGGCAACCCTTTCGCCACCTTGCCCCCACCTCCTGGGGCTACCAATCCTCCACCATCATCATTCGTACCCCAACAACCGCCCCAATCTACCAATCCTCCACCGTCATCATTCATACCCCAACAACCGCCCCAATCTAACAATCCTCCACCATCGTCATTCATACCCCAACAACCGTCCCAATCCAACATCCCTCCTTCATCGTCATTCGTATCCCAATAACCTCCCCAAGCCTATGCTCCCACTAGTGCTCAACAACCTCCCTCGCACAACATCTCAATCGCACCTCTACCTCAACAACAACCATTGGTCAATCCCCTATTTTCAACACAACCATCACAGCATCAACCCCAAGGAAATCAACCTTGGCCTTCAGCCTCGACCATATCTCCATTCCTTGCATCCATTTTACGCCCACAAGCGCAACCACCACATAACATCCCATCTCGCCCACCACAGCCACCAACTATGCATCAACAACCACCTCATCATTACAATTATTATAATCAGCAACAATATCAACAACAACCATCCTATGTGGCATCGCAACAGTCATATCAGCACCCCCAATATCCACAAGCTAATCAACAACACCTTCTCCATACTTCCCAATAGTACGCCACCCATAACTACCCAACCAATTCATATCCAGCCTCGCAACAGCAACCTCTTTATCAACAAGGTCCCTTGTCGTACCAGTAGGGGATACCACCTCCTCATTATCCATACGCCCATCCCCAAGCGTCATCCCAAAATCCACAATCATCCTATCATCAATACCCATCCAACACACTGGCCAATGCGGACATCCTAGAAATCAAAGCCGCTCTAAAAGATCTCAAGGCAAGGACTGGCAAACAATCGTTCAAGTTTGAAGATATATGCCCATATCCGTATGATCCCTCCATCTCATTGATTCCCTTCCCCAAACATTTTGAAATGCAAAAGTTTGACAAATATAAGGGGAACAAAGATCCTAAGGCCCACTTACAGGAGTTTTACTCCCAGTGTCAAGAAGTTATCCACAATGACAACTATCTCTTGCACCTATTTCCTCAAAGTCTGGCAAGCAACGCGCTAGGGTGGTTCATGACCCTCGAAAAGGGATGTATAAAATCTTTTGCAGACCTGTCTGAGAAGTTTGTCTCCTACTTCTCCTTCAATTTGGAGAAAGATACCGATACCTTGGATCTTCTAAAAGAGAAGCAACGTGAAGGAGAAACCTTTACTAACTACCTTCAAAGGTGGCGTGCCCTAGCAAGCCGAATGAAAACCCCTTTGAAAGAAAAGGACATGGTCACCCTCTTCTTGGAGAACTCTCATCCTGACATGGCTCATAACTTCCAATTACACTGTGTCACCACTTTCGCAGAGGTGGTGGAAAAGGGACCCATCCTTGAGCATGCCCTTGTTGCCAAGGGGCACATCAAAATATATAATCAAGATAAGGAAAGGTCATTCAACGACAAGCCACATTTTTGGAACAAGAACAAAAATGCAGTAAATGATGGTGTTACTGATACTAAACATGTCCACATGGCCAACACATCCCAGAAGCAATAGCAATCCATACCTAATGCCATATCTGTACCGCAAGGGACATCCTGTCCTCCCCAACAATCCAATCAGAATAACCAAGGGAACGCCAAATGCCAGTATGCTCAATTAGGAGAACCCTTGAGTGTCGTCTTCAATAAGCTGTTACAAATCAGCTATCCGATCACGTACCCTGTCACCAAGCCACTCGACGAATCCAAACCTAAGCCCGCATGGTTTAGGGAAAATGAATATTGTGAGTTCCATAAAATCAAAGGACACTCTTTGAATAAGTGTCAAGGTCTGAAAAACTATGTCTAGGATCTCATAGATCGAGGTGACATCAAGGTTGACCCTAGTCAAGCTCCGTCATCCAATGCTCAATTACAGATCTATCAAAACGCCTTCCCAAACCATAATCAAGGCCCGAGCACCTCCAACAGTAATCCTCAAAACAACAGCACAAATAACGTGAGCTATAAGAATGTACCCCTTAATTACAAGGGTATTATTCATTACATTGAGCAGGTAGAACCTCGTGTATCCATGATACATGTCAAAGCTAAAGACCCTCAATGCGCTGTCACTACATGACGAGCCTGCATCACCGTTCCTGCAGCCTCTGCACCTGCCCAATCGACTCCTGTGACCTCCCAGTACAACATCCTTGATCACTTAGGAAAGACCCCTGCACATATCTCCATTTTGGATTTACTCAAGTCTTCCCCCGTGCATTAAGAAATCCTCAACAGAGCCCTACAGGAAACCCATGTGCCTAATAACATTGATCCTACATAGTTCCAAGCTTTGGTAGGACACCTAGCTTCATCTCACCAACTGTACTTCAGCCAAAACGATATGCCCAACATTGATGTCAATCATAATTGCCCCTTACATATTGAAGTCGTGGTTGCCCGTCATAAAATAAAAAGAGTCTTGGTAGATAATGGCTCTGCCCTCAACTTGTGCACTCTAAAGTTCATAAAACAGGTGGGGTATACTCAAGTAGATTTATGTAATTAGATCATCACAATCAAGGCTTATGATAATGCAGAAAGGAATTCAGAAGGGATCATCAATCTTCCTGTCCAAGTGGGACCGGTGGTTCAGTACATTACCTACCATGTCCTTGATCTGGACTTACCATATAATCTCCTCCTCGGCCGTCCATGGCTCCATGCTATGCAAGCCATCCCCTCCACCTACCATCAGTGCCTCAAATTCCCAGTCAACGGACAAGAGGTCACCATCTATGCCGACCCCCAACCATTTGAATACTGCCGCGCTTTAGAAGCATCATTTCCCCATTTACATTATTGTCCTAGGGTTGAAATGGGGGCATCCCAGTCATCATCCACTAATCCGCTCTCCACTACAAAAACCACTCCATACTCCACCACTGAGCCTACAGTCACTAAAGTCCAGATCATTGACAAAGGGTGTGGCGAGTATGAAATGCATACCGCTCTTAATGTAGCGACCATGCCACCATCACCACACGAGTATGGTCAACCTTCGCATGCCACCCCAAAAGAAGATAAGACTATCACCTTCCATGGAAAAAACATCCCTACCACCACTTTTGTATCCCCAAGTATCAAGATAGATGCACCGGAAGAGGACATAAGCCAATGGGTCTACCAAGAAGAACCCCAGCCGGAAACTCCTCTCAAGGAATACTTTCAAGAAAAGTACCCTTGGCCAACAAAGTTCGTGGAAAAGCATAACTATCAAGGCAGGGGCCTAGGAAAGGAAGAACAAGGGCAGTTGCAACCCATTGATACGTCTCTGCTACCACAAAACATGGGCATTGGGTATGACAGAAAGCAGAAAGGCCCCGAAACATCGTTTAATGCTTCCAATAGTGTAGCTGTGGACAATGGCTCATTGGAAGACATACCCGAGGAGGAATCCATCATACATGTGTATGATGACGTCGATCACACCGATCTATGTTCCATGTTCGAATGTTTATCCATCTGCACTATTAACCTATCCCTTTGTCACCCTGAGCTTATTGATTGGGACCTACGTACTAGCACACCTGTTAGTATGTCTACGGATACATATGTCAACCTCATGGGATTGGGGGAGGATGAACACTCCAGTCGCAAAAATAAGAATAAGAAAGGTAAAAAATGGTCATTTGGTGAAAACCTCCCTGAGGCACTTCTTGACTTTGAAAAAGTAAAAATAAAGGATGCATCTGATGGTGAAAACCTCGAAGAGGCACTAGAAGATGGAGATGTTCATCTTCCCCTTATGGGAACTTAGTTATCTGCCCGATCATCTATTCTGATTGAAGAGACTCAAGAAGTCAATCTGGGAACTGCTGAAAGTCCTAAAGTCACCTACGTAGCTAAGTCACTCTCAGAGCAAGAGTATCCGGTCATCGTGCAGCTACTCCAAGAGGGAATCATTAACTTTGCTTGGTCATACTCAGACATGCCCGGCTTAGACCCCACTTTAGTGGTTCATCACTTGGACATTCGCCCAGACGCCAAGCCTATCAAACAAAAACTCCGCAAGATGCATCCACAAGTCACCTTGTTAGTAAAGAAGGAATTGGAGAAGTTATTAGAGGCGGGCTTTATCAGACCAATTGACTACTCCGAGTGGATCTCCAATATAGTTCCAGCATGCCACCTCCACGCAATCTCAAACAGTTAAGAAGCCTCTAGGGGAAGATGCAGTCCATCCGTCGGTTCATAGCCTAGCTGGCAGATAAGTGTCAGCCATTCACTCATCTCCTGAAAAAAGATTCCACCTTCTGATGGAACCAGCAGTGTCAGATGGGCTTTGATAAAATTAAGGAATATTTAGCCCATCCCCCAATACTGATGCCCCCTATTCCCGACAAACCCCTCTTGCTTTACATCTTCGCCACTTCAGTCGCGCTGGGGGCATTGTTGGCACAACATGATGAGTCGTCGAAAGAGAGGGTAATCTACTACATCAGTCGGACATTGGTTGGCTACGAGCTAAACTACTCCCCCATGGAAAAATCCTGCCTTACACTTGTCTTCAGCACACAGAAGCTTCGGCATTACATGCTTAGCCATCCAGTTAAATTAATTGCCAAAATTGATCCATTGAAGTATCTGTTATCTAGAACCACTCTGACTGGCCGCATGGCTAAGTGGGTCATGCTCCTCAGTGAATTCGACATAGAATATGTGGACCGCAAGGCTATTAAGGGACAGATAATCACAGATCAGTTAGTCAAAGCTCCTCCTAGTTGATACTCATCCATTGATCACAAAATTCCCTGATGAAGAAGTCTTCTCTGTTGATGAGACCCCCACGTGGACATTGTATTTTGATGGATTATATACACATAATGGATCGGGGGCAGGCATTTTTTTAGTTACCCCTCAAGGTGACTACATCCCAAAGTCATTCAGGATAGCATTCCCATGTACCAACAATATGGCAGAATACGAGGCTCTCCTCACCGGCCTCAAAATTGCAAAACAGTGGCACATAACCCAATTGAAAGTCTTTGGTGACTCTTTGCTAGTCATTAGACAAGTTAATGATGAGTTCCTAACCAAGGATGATAAGCTGTTACCCTACAAGCGCATGGTGGATGATTTCAAGAAATATTTCACCTCTATACAATTTGAACAGATTCCCAGGGTACGAAACAAAGCGGCTGATGCGATGGCCACTATTGGCTCCTTGCTGGACATGCCCAAGGACTGAATAGAATGTGAGTTTCTTGTAGAGCAACTTTTAATCCCAGCATATGATATCCCTGAGACTGACATGGTGTGTGAAATTGTGGGTCCCACCTCCCCATGGTACCAAGACATCTACACCTACCTCCATGATAACATTATACCCCCGGATCTTACACGTAATCAACGCAAATCCTTCGTTCATCGCTCTTCCCGATATGTCATCATTGGTGATACGCTTTATTGTCGCGGGTATGATGGAATCCTCCTTAGATGTCTTAATGAGACCGAAGCCCATGCCACACTAACGGAGGTACATGGCGGTGTTTGTGGAGCACATTCAAATGGTATGGCTCTGGCCAAAAGGTTCCTACAAGCTGGATATTATTGGCCTACATTGGAACACGATGCTTGCGAGTTTGTGAAGAAGTGTCTTCCATGCCAACAACATGCAGATTTAATCCATGCCCCAGCACAAGATCTTCAGCCCCTCCTGGCACCATGGCCGTTTTCTCAGTGGGGTTTCAACTTGATTGGCAAGATTCACCCACCATCATCCGACGACCATACATTCATAATCACCGCCACTGAGTATTTCACCAAGTGGGTGGAGGCAATGCCCCTTTCACAAATCACCGGCATTCATATTTCCAAATTCATCCTTTACCATATTCTCTACAGATATGGTATCCCGTCCACCATCCTTTCCGACAATGACAAACCATTCAAAAACCAAGCCATGAAACACCTCTGCGATACCTTCCATATTCAGCACTGTTGGTCAACGCCTTATTACCGCCAGGGTAACGGCCAAGCAGAGGCGACCAACAAAACCCTTATCCGTATTCTCAAAAAGGTTGTCAATAACATTGGATGAGATTGGCACCTCCACATTCATCCTGCCCTCTGGGCATATCGCACATCCATCCGCACCCCAACGGGCGCCACCCCCTACTCTTTAGTGTATGGTGCCGAGGCCATCTTTCCAATTGAAGTTGAACTCCCATCATTGAGAATCTCTCTGAAGAACCTTATCAGTGAAGAGGATGCTCGTGTTGCACGGCTTGCACAATTGGAATTACTGGATGAGCGGAGAATAAAATCCTACGACCATCTGCAAGCATACCAAAATCGCCTCAAGCGTAGTTACAACAAGAAGGTTCGTCCTCGACAATTCCAGGTGGGCGAGCTTGTCCTTAAGGAGAACCAGCGTACTCAGCAAGACCCAAGACAAGAAAGGAAAATTTGAAGGCGAATTGGTTGGGGCCCTATATCATAGCCGCTAAATATGGATGCTGGGGCATACAGGTTGACTACTCTTGAAGGAGAACCCCTTGATGAGCCCATCAATATCATACATCTCAAGAAGTTCTACGCCTAAATCTGCTTGGTTACCCTACCAGGTCAAAAAAATCAAAAAAATCAAAAAAATCAAAAAAATAAAAAAATCAAAAAAATCAAAAAAATAAAATAAAAATAAAAAAAATTCGAAAATAGTCAAGAGAAATAAATCCGTCCTATGGTGAAAACCACCTTTTCGTGGCGCCTTGGATAGGTATGGGTGGTGAAAACCTGGTAACAGGCGTCATCCATAGAGGGTTTAATCATTATCTAAATGACATCCTAGTTATTTTATGCCTTCATCCGCACTATTATCCTCACCCATCTAATCCCAGGCTGCTTGGTAAATATTGGTTGAGCATTGGATGACCCATCTAGTCTATCCCCCATTCCTGAGCTTTTTGGTATCCCACTCTGAGCTTGCGCCATTCACGTTCGTGTCATCAGGTAGGATCATCCATTGTGTCGGTCTTCACCTAGGTCCCATCTCGTCGCGTCCGTCAGTCGAACTATGTTGCCCCTGCATTGTCACATAGGCAAGGTTGATCATTTGATTCACCCCCAGGGCATTTGTCCATCATCATCGATCACCATTTGTTTTCTTTTCGCTTTATCCATGGTCCTTTCTGGAACTACGAGGGCTCTGCGCTTTCACGTAGGCAAGGCTAATATATGATCGGCCCCCGAGCCCCAAGATCTGTAGGTTATGTCGGTCTTTTCTGCTTCGTCATCAAGTTATGCCCACATCTAACTGGTTCTTAATAAACAAAATTCCCTCGTATTACGAGATCTTGTCCATAGATAACATCCCGCGTCAACTAGGTCATCCTAATTTCACATCCATCTTTGGTCTCAACAGAATGAATCTTTCCTATCAGACCTCGTCAATCCCATCCATCACCTTGATCCTATGGCAAAGGACCTGTTGTCTTGATTATGATCTCTTGATACTTTTGAGTTTTGTTTATCATTCTGGGTTCCTTCCCATCACTCGTCAGGGTCGCCTTGGTCCACCATACAATGGCGTGCTTTGACCTGTTGGAATGGGGGCATACCTTGATCGTTTGTTTTGACTGTTGTCTTCTTAGTTGTCCCTCGTAAGACCCACCAAGATCTCCAAGATCTTGTGTTACGCTGGGAAAAATTTGTGTGTTTGTGGTTATCACAACACCAGGCCTGACCAAGGCCATCGTGACCTCGGGGTGTTGGGATAACCTTCTTGTTTGCTGTGTTTGTTTTGTGCGTAGAGTACTCGCTCGCCTTGGTCTTCTATATCAAGGTGCTTGGTACCCTACGCTATAGTAAAAGTCAATGCTCCAAAGATGGAAAAATCTCATTTTCATTGCATTTTCACCACTTTGCATACACCCTTCATTTCCATCATGACCATCGCTTATGATTTCCGTTGTGCAAGTACTCTCGTTCTTTTTCCTCTTAAGTCCTCTTCTTCTCAAGATATTAATGGTTGTTTTGGTAAATGAATTTGTCCATCCGACTATCGCCTACCCGCATTCTCATAATGGTCTTTATTGACACTTAGGTGCATTGAAAGCATTTACCTTTCACATCCATAAATCATACATCATAAATCATATAAACATGCATAAATCATCCATCCACATGTGCATCCATAAATCATACATCATAAATCATATAAACATGCATAAATCGTCCATCCACATGTGCATCCATAAATCATACATCTAAGTCATAACAATGCATAGATCGTCCATCCACATGTGTATCCATAAGTCGAACATCATAAATCATAAGAAACATTTACATAGATCATAAACATGTGCATCCATGCATCATAAACCATACATAATTATCCATTTTCATAAACAACTATGCACTCATTATCATCATGATAACATACATGTGCATCCATTATCATAATCATAATAACATACATGTGCATCCATAAAACATAATCATAAAGCATAAATCATCTATATAAACATGTGTGTATATATACATGAAACCACATCATGAATCATCTCATATAGCCACATAAAGGAAACATCATTTAGCTTGCACTGCCCTCATGTGCCGGATCACCTCGACTACCCTCATGTGCAGAAACTGACCACTCCGGTCTGACAATA
This sequence comes from Sequoia sempervirens, assembly GCA_007258455.2. Classification (NCBI taxonomy): domain Eukaryota; kingdom Viridiplantae; phylum Streptophyta; class Pinopsida; order Cupressales; family Cupressaceae; genus Sequoia; species Sequoia sempervirens. The sequence goes on from VDFB02189570.1 coordinate 16,873, forward strand.
GTATACCACTAATCAGCCCGGCCAGGTACAGCGATAGTACCGGTACCCTGCATGCTACCATCCTATCCACATCCAACTGACCCCGCTGCACCGGTAGCTCATCACTACCAAAAAAAATACGCACAGAATCATCCAATGC
>VDFB02189571.1:0-16046 GCA_007258455.2 Sequoia sempervirens
CTAGTAAATATTCATCAATGTTGATTCCATTAATTATATTAGAGAGACCATTGAACTTTCTAACATCTTTTGTGCTCAAGTTACGAATCAAAACATGATCACAATGAGAGAGGGCCTTGATTGCATTTGAAAAAATGCAATTGGGATTTTATTGTTACTGACAAATTAGGGAATCACACATAGAACATTATGTCTATGTTTTCCTTTAAACCTAATTTTCATTAAAGATTCTTGGGTGATTATACAACAATTCTATTTACATTTTATATACTATGACTAAAACAATAATATAGTTTTGTATTAAATAATTGTGATCACACAAAAAACATAATTTCCATGATTTCCTTAAACTTAATTGTCATTAAAACATTTTATTTACTATGACTGTAACAATAACATTGTTTTGTATTAAATAGTTCTAATTAATAATTTTCTTTTTATTATAGGTTTGAAGATAAGAAAATAAACAAAAATAATTAACATAAATATTCAATGAAATATGGAACCTTTTACCTTGTACACTCCTTTCTCCTCCGATTGAACTAAAGCAGAGTTGAACCCAATGCTCCACTTGATGTGCTCCTTTGATGCATTTAAAGATTGAATATGGTTGATTATTGTTGCATTAGTTTTGGTTTTCCCCCTCACCGCCTCCCCACCCCAATTTTCAAAATCCTATATCACTCATTAATAGGTTGTCTAAGTCCAAGGGGTTTTTGAGTCTTCCTATGTTGTTTCTACTCCATTTGAGTCCCTTAAATCTTTTAATACTTAATCATTTGGCTTGAAATCAGCCTTTAAAGTCAATTTCAAAACTACCGTTGAGCCTCAACAGGGTTCTCACAACCCACCTTGGCTCCAATAAAGCTTTTGTCTTCTCAACATTCATTTAGTGCCTTCAAGAAATCAAAGTCTTTTTCTTAAGTGATGGTCTTAAAGTTGCACCCTCCCAAAAAAGGCTCTTTGAAGGAAATTTTCAAAAGAAAGAACAAAGCATCCCTTTCACTTGGTTTCAAAACTACTATTGAGAACCGATAAGGTTCTCACAACCTTGTCAGGATTCGACACCAAACAAAGAACTTCAAATCTTTCGTTCGGAGAAGAAATAAAGAGTAGTCTTTCAAATTTCAAAAATAATTTTGTGAGTTGTGACAACTTTTCTTGGAATTTGATGAGGTTCTCACAACCTCATTGACATCCAATACATAACTAGCAATCTCCTATCCTCCAAAGGCTAACAAAAGAAGAAAGAAATAAATGAACAAAGAAGTGAAGGAATGCGAAAAAGAAACAAAGGGGTGATAAAGAAAAGGTCAACTAAGGTTTTGAAACCTTTGTTAGACTTTGGCAAGGTTTCAAAAACCAACTAAAGTGTCGACTCTTTTCCAAAAAGGTAAACTTGAAAGTTGGCGCCAGCGAAAGCCACCTACCCTGCATTAATTGTTGTTAGAGCTGAGGGAGATGAATTAATGCTAATGTATATGAAGGGAAAAAGCCACCAAATTGAGACATTCTACACATTTTCAAATAAGAATCAAGGGCACAAGGAAGTAAAATTATGACGGATAGCGGGACCGAGGCAACAGTAGAATTTCTTCATAAAGCCATTCTCAAAAAATATTCAAACGGGTAAGTGCACACTTCCAACACTCTAGTAGTTGTTCCTATTGGTTGTATCAAGCAAATTTCTAAAATTCTCAAGGGTTAAGATCGGGAATCCTAGGTGACACTCTACCAAAAGTTTCTCAAAGCTAGAAAATCAAAATTTGAGTTGAAATTCAAGAAAGATGAAGTATAAATATTTGGGATACAAGCACTTGTCCAATTTAACCAACACATTACCAATGATTGACGATACTAGGCTAGGGCATATAAACCTTGGTGAATTCTAGGAAAGGGTAAATAGCGAGGATAGGGTCCCAATTACTCAGAGGCTGATTGAAAGCAACTTACTTGAAGCAGCTACCTTCCTCGTAGCTGTGCAGTACATAGATCTTGTCCTCAAGTGTATAAACCATTATGACCCTTAGACTAGAGAAATAAGAATGAAGGAAAATAATCTACTAATTACTCTAGATAGAGCCACCATCATGTTGGAAGTTTGTTATTGATATACTTGTTGGCAACATGAGCATGAATATACAGTATGCAGATACAGTGTTGTCATTGATGTCAACATTGTGACTTGGTATGAAGATCGATGTGCAAACCAATTAGTGAAACATGGGAATGCATAAAGATCTTCGTCCAGTGCTTAGATGCAAGAAACCTTGATCCGATGCAGACAATTGAGGTAAGATTGGCTAAGTGTCAAAAAGTAGTTTTTAGTGTATAGGGCATCTAATATTTTGGTCCACATTGGTCCACCTTGAAGAATCTTGCTTTGCGGTTCCAATGAAATTTTGTTGGATGTTAAAGGAGTCTGAATCCAAAGTTTCATGTCTTTTGGTCCTTTGGTGAAGAAGTTATGAATGACAGTATATCGGGTCTACTAGTGATAGTGTTTGTCAGTGCTGAGCGTATGTTTTGATAAGTCTGCACGTCACAAAAAATACAATTTTGACTTACAAATTTGTGGAAGTGTTTACAAGTGTTAGGTGCACCTAAGATCCAAGTGGTATGAAATTTGGAGGTTCACGTGTTCATTTGTGGTTGATCAGTTGCTGAATTTTGATGTTAGGTCAATACCAATGTCGACCTAATATAATGAGAGTATTGAAGAGGTTAAGTATTAATATGTGTAGTGTAGAAAAATGTATCCCTTTACATTTTCATACCTAATTTGGAATTAATATTAAAATGAACTTAATTATGCCTTAATTTAGTGTTCTAATATGTATTTTACATATTCACATTAAGTTTAGATCCCTATTAATTAAAATGGACTTAATTGTGCCTTATTTTTAGTGTTGTAGAGTGTACCCCTTTACACTTTCACACTTATTTAGGGCTCCCTTAACTAATTGAGGTTCATTTTCCTTAATTGGCCCCTTTAATTCAAATCCAAGCCTAATTAATTACATTTTTCGAAGAGGAAACCTAACATTCATTATTGCGTTAACATAACACTTCTCATTGAGCAATGTGTGTCCTAGGTGAGTGACCTAGGACCCATTTGCCCATGGGTGAATGAATCCTCACTTAGACCTAGGATCTAAATTTAAATTATGTTTTTGGTGGTATTTTAACATCTTCAAATCCATATTCAGATTTCAGTTTATGATATTTGAATTTTGAGAAATTAATGTTACATACCTATAAATATAAGGTTATTTCACTATGTTCCACCTAAGAAAATTTTCATGAGATCAAGAGCATTTCAAGAGTAATTCAAGACATTCAAGAGCAGATTTATTGAAAAATTATTGCAGCAATCAGGATCCAGTTGTCATATCAAAGTCTTCTTACATCGTGCATGTTATTGTTGCTAATATGGTGATGTTGAGTTCATGATCCATTCAAGCACTTAAAGCATTGTTTCAAATCAAGTTTCAAGGTTCAAGATCCACATCCATTGAAGCCATTTCATGCAAAGTGCAGATCCACTTTCCAAGGTTCATTCAAGGGTTTGGTGAGTTGTGACATTGAGTTGTTCATTCATCATTCCTTTCATGCTATTTTGTTTCATTTCAAGATTTGATTACTAAAAATGGGGTTTGACCAAGGAAAAACTCCATTCACCCAAAAATTAAAAAATTCCCCTCTTTGTGTGTTGCAAATTTGTAGGTTGAAGAAAAGTTGAGGATCTCAAAAGTGCAAAATTACAAAGTTACATTTGTTGTCACCTTTGTTGCTATCTCATAGAAACTCATATCCCAAATTTATTTTCAACTATGAAAATTGAGAATTTGGAAGTGCAAACACAGGAGTAGAGGACCCAAAAATAGATTTTGAAGAGCCCTACCCAGGACCCATGACTCCTTAGACAACTTCTGAAAACACCATTTTGTGAGAGGTACACAACATTTATCCCTTCCAAATCTGCCAGAAACTTTGTAGGTTCCTCCAATTTTATGCTTAATCTACTAAATCCAAGTGATAGATTGCATTTTGGAGTTGATTTGCTATTTTTAATCTTTCTCCCCAAAGTGTTGTTTGACCTAGACCCTCGTCCACACACACAAAGGAAATTGCAAGATTCCTCAAATAATTCACTTACCTAAGGGTTGAAAGTGGATTTTAACTTGAGGGATCTTATTTCGTGAATGAAATAGAAGAACAGGTGGGTTCATTACACTCATTTTTCCCTTTCTATTTATAGTAAGTTTGGTGAAACATTCCAAATTTAGTATAAAACCCTATATGTGTTTGAACTCCCTAACCCATTTTTCTCCATTTCAATATGTTATAAGGGAGCTATTATAGGTTTACCTCGACCTATCTTATGATCTACAAGTTTGAATTAAGGTATGAGTTGTGTATGTTGAGTTGAAAAGTTATGTTTTTGCTTGATGTATCTAATTAGGCCAACCTAATTGATGTTATAGGTGTTTACGAATGTTATGGATATATCTGTAAGTTCATTTCAATATTGTAGTGTGTGAACACAAGTATTGTTGATACGAATTGTGTGAAAGTGATGCGAATGCATAACGAAGCCAAGTGTTAGAGAAGAGTGATATGAAGTGTGTTGACTCTGTATATTGAGCTTCAGTTGAACTGTATTCCAACATGTTCTAGATGCATTTGTAATAGTTCAAATCTTGGCAGTGAGCCACCCCTTTTCTTCTATTTTTTCTTCTTTATATGGACAGTGAGTCCACGTACAGTGAGCACTTATATAATATCTTATAACTGGTTATAATATATTGTGGTATCCCTCTTGTGGTTTTCCCTTTTGAGGTTTTCCATGTAAAAGCAGTGTTCATGTGTTATGTGTGGTTTGAGTGGATCTTTTTAAACTCCTTTCTTCGCGAAGAGGCCAGTTATGCTATCAGCCGGAATGAATGTTTTAAATGTTTAAGTGGTTCATAGGTACTAATTCACCCCCCTCTCAATATTTTGTGTCTTCAACCAATTGGTATCAAAGCTTGGTACACCATGGAAGAAGCTTAACCTCTTGGGGAGAATCTTGGAGGTTGAACCTTGAAACCAGAGATATCCCTCCGCCGAAACAAATTCTTTAGATTCAGAGGTGCATAGTTGATATGAATGGAGAACCGAGAATTTCCTTGAAGATCGAAAAAAGGACTTAAAGATTGGCAGAGATCTGAAAAATGTCAAAATATAGATACATTAGAAAGTTGAGGGAAAATAAAAATTCGGAGAAAGAACAAATTTAATGAACAAACTGAAACAAGCAAATGAAACAATTACAATACGAGATTAAGTTGAAGAAGGGGAAAAGAGGTTGAAGAATGCTTGGCTATGAAAAAGAAATTTGAAGAAGGGTCAAAACTTGAAGAATTTGTGACCTTGAAATCAGATCTTGAAAAGCAAAGTCATGAAGAAAAATTTAAGAAAAGCACATCTATGCTTGATGAAATGATTGCAAATCAGAAAGGATCTAAAGAAAAAGAAGGATTAGGGTTTGAGAAATGTGAAAGCTCAAAGATAGATCAAACTCCAAATCAGGCTGAAAAGGACAATGAACAAAAGAAGATTGAGGACAAGAAGAGTAATGGCAAGCAAGTCCGGAATCAAAGGAAAGACTTCAAAAGATCTCCAATTAGACAACCAAATGCACAAAGGTATCCATTGTCTATGGTTTTGTTATTCTATAATATATTTGGACCTTAAAAGGCTGGCAGCCAAGAATAGCAGAAAACCGAAATGAATCAGAATGTTCATGCTTTCTTGATTAAATGGCACACAAAATATTTTAGATATAAAAAGCTAGTGAAGATACAAAAAGTTAAATTATGAATGGATAACAATGGTACAAGGTTTCACCAATCTTTCAATGGAATGCTTGGTATGCATGCAATGGATTTGGGCATAAGATAATCAATTTAGATCTAAATAGGTGGAGTAAGCTTGTTCAAAATGAGTGTCAGCATTCTGATTGCGAAATGAACCGAGGACGCATTTTCTAAATTTTCGCGAAGCACAGAATGTGAAAAATGATCGATAAAGAAAGAATCTGGTGAAAAAAGGATGGTCCTATGAAGTAGAAATAGAAGATGGATAAGATTTGGAGAAAGAGGAGAATGAGGTTAAGACAAAGTATGTGCCAGCTTCTGGTGTAGATGTTTCCTCCAGAAACTAAGTAGAAAGCTTTGGCTTACGGGGAGCATTAGTAGATATTTTATCTTGTGCCAAGAGGAATGGTGTTGATACTTCAACACATTGGAATAAGGTGTAGGTTGACATAGTAAACCTATTGGTCAAAGAATCGATGCAAAATATTGAGTTGCAGAAGTTTGCAAAGCATTTGAAGTTGATTGTGCATATAGTTAGGGTTTTTATCAACTTTTTAAAATGTACATTCATTGCGAATTAGGTCAATTTAAAAGGGTTTTTAAGTGACCACATTTAAACAAAAATTCATTTGCAAACGATCATTTGAGGAGAGCAAAGCAATGAAGGACGAAGTGAAGTGTTTGAATAATTTCAGAATTTCTTGCGTGGGAAACCCTAACCAGAAGGCGATCAAAAGTATTTACAGTTATATCTTGCGCTAAGTTTTTAGAAGTGTTTGAAGTGTTGAAAATGTATACACCAGAAGTAGTTAAAGTTGTAGATTGTCCCCGACCTAAATTTAAACAAAATCCTGACAAATCCCTTGTGGATGATCCAGATGGTGCATTTTCGCACATCCCATATGGTGTTCTACACATAGAATACATAAGGGTATACATTCATGCAAAGTTGGAAGAATATGATCATTGTAAATTGGGTGATGTGTGGGTTAATGAACTCACCAGAGATGACTTTGAGCTAAAAACAAAATTTGAGAGCTTGGCGTCCAGAAGAAGCTCAATGTGTGGAACTATTTCCCTAAATTTGACCGCATTGATGCATGGGTAAGGTTCGCCCTAAGCATAATCCATGATAAATTTATTTGGCTTGATATACCTCACTTGATCAATAAAGAGGCGATTAGGGTTGTTATGGGTTTATGTTCAACTATATTAGATTTGGTGGTTAAGTCAGTGAAGAATGAGGTTTTTATGGAGTTAACTGGTGCAAAGTATTATAAGAGGGCCTTGATAATCAAATATATTAGGAATTCGACAGTTAACTATGCCTCAATGGTGATCGGCTATAAATTATACTTCACTAACATAGAAAATTTTGTATCAGGAAATGCAATTAATACAACACATGAGATGCTTGTGAAGGGTGTAGATTATGATTTGTGCAAGTTGTTGAGAGCACAATTGATTGAAAACTTGCGAAATACCAAGGACTCAAAGTACCCCTTCAAGTTTGGTACTTTGATCATCTATTTACTGTTTTACTTCTTGAATGAGGCTCTCCAAACAAAGAATATAGTTTGGTTCAAGGACAAACCTGTGGCACATCAAATCAGACACCGCCTAAGGAGGTTAGGTGATGCAAATACACAAGAAAAATCATTATGGGGATTCTTTAAGACCTTTCAAAAGAACATGCAAACAAGAGAAATGATTCCCTTAAGCATGGTATAAAAGTACAAGAATGCCATCACATTCTTGGTGACAAAGGATAGTTGCATCATACAAGCTATTGAGCCTAGGATTGTTTGGATCCCAGAGATGGGATATGAGATTACAAAAGAAGAAATCACCGGTTCAGTAGAATTTATGCTGAGCAAACCTAGAGACACCTCTAAGGAGAGGTATGACACGTATGAGGAGAAGTCCATGAAGGTGCATATAGATCAAAAACAAAAACAAATATCAAAAATAGTTGAGAAGATGACTGCACAAGTTGTGGAGGCAAAGAGCCTCACAAAGGAGCAAGTAGAGAAATCCAAGACCATGTCTGGCCCTCTTGGAGGCTCATCTAGTGTTAGGAGATTTGGTAGGACTCAACTACCACCTCTCCGGTGGCTCCCAAGTCCTCCGGGACAATGCCATCAACCAGTTGAACGAAGAGAAAGGAGCTAAGAACTTCAGAAAAACAAACAAGCACCCTTGTAAAAGAAAAGTCTACTCCAGTTAAGCAACAAATTATGCCTATAAACGAAAAGGCAGCCCCGAAAAAGCAACAAGGAGCTCCTCAAAGGAGAAGAATAAAGACAAAAGAAACAAGGGATAAATACTTGGGAGTGAATGTTGATGATGAAGAAAAAGAAGGACCACAATTGGTCTGGAAAAGGGAATATGACGCTTCACAAGGAGAAGCAAATGCAAAGAAAGTAAGAACTGATATTGTGCATACAGATGATGAGGCAAAAGTAGAAAAGGAAAAACAAGCCTTTATGTTTCACATGAGAGAAAATAAAATAGAGTCCGAAAAAGAGAAGTCACCGGAAGATAAGAAAAAGAAAAAGAAGAAGACTTCGGTAAGTAAGCATAGCCCTATGAAGTTAGATGCTTTGTTTAATGAAATTGTGGAGCAGGAAATGTTAAAAGAGACCATTGCATTGTATACTTCTACAAATGATGTTGAAAAGGCAACAATAGAAGAAGCAATTGTCAAGTATATAGTTGCATTTGTGGTCAACATGAAGAACATAGAAAATCAGTTGTCTAAAGAATTAAGGAATATATTATATGTTAGAAGACAAGAAGCCATTGATGAAGAAACAAAGTTAAGATCTTTTGCTTTGGAGAAGATTAGTGCACCCCTCTCAGATGAAAAGAAAGCTACATTGGCTCAACTGTACAATAAGGAGTTTTGAACAAAGCAAAGGGTAACTACCCTTATGAGCAAAGATCATAATGATCTTGAAAGGCTCCGAAACGAAACCATGGAGAAGGTTGCAGATTTGGAACAAAGATTAGGACTAAATACAGATAGAGAAGAGAAGATACATGATGATATGCTTGCTATGAAAATCATTACACTAGAAGAAGCACAACAAGAAGATGCTCAATACGAGCATGGAACAAAAGAGGAGAATGTGCAGAATTCTACTCTTCTGAATGTGGAAGAAAATGTTGCAGAAGAGAATGTTACCAGTGGTGAGAACACTACAGAAGAAGGTATTGTTGGTGATGCTCCTCTAGTGGGAGAAAATAGCACTATAGAAGTAAATGTCATAGAAGCACAGAAGGAGGATACCTCTTCAGGCCATACCTCCCCTCCTCCAGAACAAGAGAAGAATGTAAAGGTTGTACAAGACAACTTAGAGACAAATATGCCTCCGGATAACACTGATAAATCTGTTGATGATGAGCAGAAGACTGTGAATGCATTTGGTACTGAAGAGAAGAAGGATGATGAAGAGCCTAAAAATGCTGAGAAGACTAATGAAAAAAAAGCAAGATGCAACATTAGTGATAAGGAAAAGGCTTTGGAAATGAAGGATGCAGAAGATAAAGCGAAGATGGTTGGTGAATCTTCCGATACCTCCAAAGATTCATTGAAGAACTTGTTGAGTATGCAACTCTAGTTCTAGCCAGTTGTGTCTGCCCAGCTACAACTTCCAATGCAACAAGGGTGGGTTGATATGGATAAGATTTCTCCATTGCACAAGCTACAATTAGGTGATGCTTTCCATGCCTCTTCTTAGAAGGAAATTTTGCAAACTCATTAGAAGAGTGTAGAGCTTATTGATGAAGTAGTGAAAGTACTAGAAGAGAGCATACTCGATGAAAGCATATATAAATCTTTGTCCGGTATGGAAAATTTGAAGTTTTTGCTTGATTCATTTAAAGAGTATTCTAGTGGTTTGAAGGAAAAACTGGAGAAAGAGATAGACAAAAAGATGAATGATAAGAAATTAGTGGACATAATAGAGAAGTGTGCCACCACGCAATTAATTTCAGAATAATCTCAAAGATGTACAAGATTGTGTTGTGGAAGCCAAGGTATTGTTTCAATTTTGCATGAAATGGCCCAATTCCATGAAGAGTTTTGAGGATGAGATGGACAACATTGAGTCCTAGATTGATAAGGCGTCTGGTGCCTATGATCCGACAATTGATGCAAATGGAAGCACAAGGTTAACAATTGAGAATCTGCACGAGTAGTTCTTCCAATTGCAAGTACAAAACAAGAAGATAATTATGCAGTTTGGACATCTTAGGGATCTCGTGAATGCCAACTCCATATTATTAATTAATCGTCTATTCTAGATCTAAAATGGATGGTAGGAATCGTATAGAATGAAGCCCATAGAATTGTAGGGGTGTTAGTTTGAGTTAACAACCATGGTTGAGGGGAGGAAACTCCATCCAGTGAGGTAGATTAGTAGTTGAACTCCTTAGCCATAAACTAGTTGGGTAGACTATACTATCTTGCCTCTTGCCCCTACACCACCGGCTAGCCGATAGTTTCAGGGAAGGGACTCCAAACCTGCACTCGGACTCAACCAAACTGGCCAAATTAGAAAGTTAGATCATCATGACTGCCCCTACTATAGCTGGATCTTGCCTCCCTATTTTATTTGAGCCTGGAAAACCATCCCCCCTACTAGGATCCTTCCTCTTTCTCGCTTTCCCTGCTTCCAAGAGTTATAGGAAGCTTTATTCGTTTCTTATTTCATTCTCTAGGCCCTCAATCGATTATTCTTTAGTTAGCTGCCTGCCCTCGTATTTTGTCTTGAATTCAACTCCCTGGGGGACCGGTAACACTTTCATCGAGAGCTCTCTATCCATCCATCCTTCCAACCTTCCTTCCGGCTAGAATTCTCCAGGATGGTAGTCCAGCTCCCTACTATTCTATGGGCCCCTACTATTTTAAGGGCATCAAATTTTAGGGGCTATGGGGCAGCCGGTGTTTAACTAATTTGATAATCGGTAGCTCTTCCTACCCAGGCTAATCGGTAGCTCTCCCTACTTAGGAATTGGATTCGACTAGATTCTTTCTGTGAGAAACGGTGGTGCACGGTGGGTATGGAGTGGTAACTTGCCATCTCAGGACAGCCAAATCAAGTCCCATTATTCTATAGGCAACCGGACCAGAGAAATTAGTTAGGAAGTAGTTCCAGCTACAGGGGCCCCCTGGATGGCCTAATTAACGAGTTGCCTTCCATCTAGTTCGAGTTGCCTTCCATCCCAGAGTGAGGCCTGCCCCCTACAATTCTATGGGGAACTCGAGTAGTTCTATTAAATGAGGAGGACTAGATGAAGAGGCTGCATTGCAAAGAATACAAGGTTGGAATGGGTTACCAGCTGAAGAGATCTCCTCGTTCAGGTAGTAGGGCCTTCACCCCCAACTATAGCATGTAGTTCTTGTCCATCCAGAACTACTCTACCCCCAAGTTCTAGTTCCCCAGGCCCCCTAAAATTCTATGGCCAATGAAATGTAGTTGAATTCCTTTCGGTTGCCGCTATCCATCCCACCCCCGATAGATGTTGTTGCCTCCTAGTTAGGGTAGGGGTGAATCAGTAGGAAGGTCTTCTAGAAGGAAGCTAAACAAATGCTATAGCCCTGACCGGTGGAACAAATGCTATAGTGAGTTAGGTTCTCACCACTAGAAAGTTAGGATGGCGGGTGAGAGGAAGATAAAGGTAGTGAACTCCCTGGGGCCTGTAGTTAAGGGACTGAACTGAACACCTTTGGTTAACCCTTAGATCAGTGTATTGCTCCACCTGTGCAGGGGTGAAGAGGATGGGAGTAGAGAAGGTGGGTTCTCAGAGGTACTTTACTATGCGAGACGACTGGCCCCCCTGATTGATTATTTGGGCCTTCATTCACCCTCGGTGAACTATAGTTAGTTGCTGGCCATCTAATGAGCTTTGTTACTTGTTGCCTTCCTCCCTGCTTTGTTCGATATTGAGGTTAGCCCGAGTTTGAACTCGGAATAGAACCCCCCCACCAACCGCACTATGATACCTTCCCACACCCCTGCACGGTTGGCGGTTGTTGACCGGATAGCCATAAGTTTATTGTCCTCCCATCCTACCCAGAAATACTCTCACTTTCAAGGTGGGAGGGGATTTTAGGGTGTTTAGTTCAGAGAAAGAGAGGGGGTGTTCAGGTTAGTTGCTTCCATTCGACCGCAACAATCACCCTCCCACCGATCCCAACTATATCCTCCCACCCCCCCTCGCACCCACCCTGCCTATAGAATGGTAGGGGGCCTTCAAGAGTTAAAGAAAGTCATCCTTTCTCGATTCTCTACATGCTCCAGGTGGGTTCTTTACACCCCCGGTTGAGTAGAGCTTCGGCCCCTTAACTGTTACCATCCTTTGTTCCCATCCATCCATCAAGTAGTTGGGTAATATTGTATAATGGGGAGGGGAAGTGGAGCATCCAAATTAGTTGATTAGTTTCACCAATTCATCAAGAGAGAATAGAGTTTAGTTGGATGGCTAATGTATCAATCTAGTTTAGCAAGCTGGATGTTTGGATGGAAGGCAAACAACAAAATAGAAGTTCAGGATGGAGCACCCCCGGTGAGGAATGGAGCCTAACGAGCTTGACTGGATAAGATTGTTCGGAAGGAAGGTAGTTAACTGGAGTTCTCACTCTGCTTTCTCTCTGCTAACTGGCTCAACTGGCGAAGGGTAAAGAAAGGATGGTCCAACATCTAGTCAATTTTCTCATCTAGTCAATTTTCTCTGCTTTTGGATGAGCTAATACACCCCCACAATAAAACAGGAGCTTAGCTCTTACCCATTTTTTTTAGGAGGAAGCGGTCCAATGGCAACATTGATTGAAAATGCCCGACCTACCTCTTCAATGAAAAATTGAAAATGCGTTTCCCTCGTAACGATGTTCAATTGCCCTTTAGGAAATCGGTCAAAATGAACAACTATATGGGGGGGTGTTGGGGGAACTGAGTTCGGGTGGGAATGAAATTGTGTCGTTTGGGCGGACCCTTTTCGTAATTGGGCGGGCCCTCCCGAGGACTAGTTTTGGGAGTCGAACCTTCACTCCTACCATTTTATTAGCGGAGCCCACCAAGAAATAGAATAATAGAATTAGGTCGGTCAGGTAAGAAATAAAGTATAGGTCGGTGGGATTCACCGTACTGTCCAATCAGAAAGAATGGTTGTTACCGGATTTGGGGATCTAAGTAATGGAGTTCATTTCTTTAGAAGTCCAAGGATGAATTCCATACGTAACATTCCAAGAAGAATATTGGTTGTTTGGCAATTGTTGGGGTGAAATCCATACGTAACATTCCTACCTTCGTTTGTCTCATGGTTGCCATCATGGTCCTTATTTGAATAGTTTCACGTGAAATCCTCTATCCATCATTCCTTGAAATTCATACGTAACATCCCCCTCGGCCCGGTTTGTTCCTTCCATCCAATTAGAAAGTGGTGAAATATGAAATGACTTCAAAAATCTGATGGACTTACGGGAGAACAACTCCTCGCTTCTTGCGAGACCTGGCTCTTCCAATTGATTTTAACCAAGAGGCCAATTGATTTTAACCAAGAGGGGACTGCTGCGGTCTTCGAGGCCTTCTCAGTGAGCATTATAGGGACGATTGTAAGCAATCCGGGGAGCCATAGACAACATTTTTTGCTAATAAATTAAAAAAAGTGAGTATAGAAATGACCTCCTATACCAACATAATTTTTTTATGAAAATGATAAGAGAAGCTGCATCGGGTGGAAAGGTCCCGGTTGGGGAACTTGGCCAACTAAAGGGCCAACCCACCAACCTACCCTAGCTGGTACCCAACTCACCTTACCCAGGGATGGATGGTCGGAAGGGAAAATAAATTGCCCCTACAATTCTATGGGGCCCACAGCCCCTACAATTCTATGGCTAGACTAGCTACGTATGGGTGCACGTGTACTTCCGAAACAACACTGCAACACAGCGCCTGCAAAGCATCTTAATATTAAGCAGCTACTAAACCAGCCTAACAAGGGACAAAGATTCTTTATACGGAACTTGCATTCTGTTCAAAAGGAAACTATTTTGCACTAGTACCAAATCCATCCTTGTTCAAAAGGCAACTATTTTACACTACTACTTTAGGAAGGAGGGGAAGGTTCTTTCTTGACTGACTGGCAGGAAGGCTCATCTTTCCGACCCTAACTTGCAACCTGTAAGCGCCAAGGTTACAAACAACTAGGACCCCATTCCTACCCTAACAAGGATTCATCAAACCTACCCTAACTAGAATACTGCTTTCTTACTGATCTTGCTGATCAGCAGCACCCCATAGCCCTACTATATTCTATTATTCGCCCTACTATATTATATATAAGAAGGTGGAAACTTGAAATCGTGCATCCAGAAATCACCCGAAATTTGAATCGCCCCCGCCCCATAGAATTTTAGGGGCCACTTTCTGACTATTTCTGACTAAGCGGTCAAGGGCACCTCTAAAAGCGAAATCAAAGCAGAAAGGGAGGTCCTGCATTTTTGAAAGCTAGCCCTGTTGCACTTATATTAAGCGGCTACTGAACCAGCCTAACAAGGGACAAAGATTCTTTATACGGAACTTGCCTAACTCCAAAGTGTGGAAAGGGCAAGTCCTATTATACTATCTATCAATATTAGGGGAAGTCTATATTTTACACGTCAAGTAGTGGAGAATAGGAATAATCTGATAGTGGAGAATAGGAATAATTTGATAGTAGTGATGGATGGTTTTCGGGAAGAGCCCGGGTGGAGAAGTCGGACTTTCTCACTTCAAATTGAACCAAAGTATGGTTGGAACAGCATGAATATGTAGTACAAATTCTTTAGACGTGTAAGATATGGGGATGAGATATTTTGAAAGGTCAGATTACTTATCCCAATAGGTACGAATTGTCAGACGTGTAAATAGATATGGGGATCTAGATATTTATTTTCTACTCATTGTATCTGCATGATGTTAGCCCCTGCATAACGGAAGGCATAAGGGGCTCTGTGTTATACATCGACTGTAATTGGTGGCCAAAAAATGGCAATGTGTTCCCACGCCCATACCATCAAGAGCGTGGTACCACAACTCATGGACTGAGCCTCTCGATAGGCTATATCATGCAAGTGAAAATATAGCATGCCAAGGAGATTGGGACCCCAAGCATATACCTCCCATCGCTCTAACATACCTACCAACATCTCCCCCCAACCCATAGGAAAACCATGACCCCGACGGCCAGGAAGCACTATACCACCTATAAATGTACACAATAGACAGTCCAACCACCTATACCTCTGTGCCAATACACACCATCTAATCTCATAATGATCAAACCCTAACTATCTGACATCAACGTGAGGGTAGTATCTTCACATCTCAGTGAAACCCTTCTAGGTATCATACCTCACCCTCATGCCTCTGATGGGAAGTCTCGGAATTTTTTAGACATCCTCTAAGGTCGTTGTCGCCTCTCTAGTAGGCAAATGAAAAGAAGAAGTCTCTGAGTGCCACCGCTCGCATAATGTTGTCAACAGACCCCGGTTCGCCCGAATGGCGGGTATGTTTGTTACATGAAGAAGACCTAAGTGCCATAAGAATCGTCTCTCTGCGCTCCATAAACTATCTCAGAAGTGAAAAGTCATAGGTCTCGACTCTCGCATATATACAATGTCCAAAACAACCTGCAATGACATTATACATGCCTCATGTCAGCATCAATCACCTATCCTAGTGCAAAATGACTAAATCAAATGCTATTCAAATGTGTCATTATTTTGCAAATGCATCATTCTTTTGTAAATGCATTTCAGAAAATCGAATGCGTAATTCAATTTCACAAATGAGTCATTATTTCTCACATGCATCACTTTCCATAACAAATGCGTCAAAAAATAAATGCACCTTTATCTATCCATGCATACAGCTCCCTATTTAAATGCAAATGCGTTGATAAAATATCAAATGCATTCAAACATTTGCACATATGTTCAAAATAAAACAAATGCGTCTAGATTACATGCAAATGTGTTTCTCTTTCATGAATGTGTCAAATTAAAAAACAAATGTGTTGAACCACAAAAACCCTATGCTAACCATATACGTGATTTTACAAATGTGTTGATCCGCATGCAAATGCGTTGATTACACACTTACATGTGGTTTTTCAATAAAGTGACACATAACAAAAACT
>VDFB02189572.1:0-13006 GCA_007258455.2 Sequoia sempervirens
AAAATATATATCGGCAAAAGGTTAAGCCATCGATGTAATGTCATGGCGAGGTCAGCATGTCTTACCGAATGTGATCGGCCAAACGTAAGACCATCGGGCGAAGGTTCACTAAAGAAGCGCGGTCTCACCGATAAGGTATAAGGGGTTTCATCAAAAAGCTTTAGGAGAGAAGCTATGGAGTCTTGCCGATTAGAAAGTTGTGCCGATAGAGATATGCATCGCTAGGAGAAGAAGTATTCGGTATGAGCTTCACCAAGGTTTGAAAGATATACCGACAGAATATTTCGGGGTGAGTATTGCCGAATGGAGTAATCTAGAGGAATGGATTCAACCAGACATTTGGTGTTGGTATGAGTCTTTCCGAGTTCTCAGAGTCTTGCTGATGGAATTTATTTCATCGATAGGATTATTTTCATCGGTGAAAGGAGTGATCTTGTCATAGCGACTGGAGAATACATTGAAGAGTGCATATCGGTAAGACACAAAGATATCTATGAGACATCTCCCTGACTTGGAATTGTCACAGCAACATGAAAAACAAAAGCGGTAGTCATCAAGTTGATTCCAGGTGTCGGTAAGACCACAGAGTGTCTTGGCGAAAGGTCAAGTAAACGTTGCAAAAGGACTTCACCCCAGATTTGAAAATCTCTCATCGACAGGACGTTTGATGTGACAGTGCTAGTTTCAAACGAGGCTTCATTCATGCTTCATTAATGGCGCGACGGGGTATAACAGCAAAGTTTTAATCAATTCTTCAGTACCGAATTGATTGCATGAGAATTGGCAAGGCGAGCTAAGAACCGGGACATCTTTCAGTCTGAGGAGTCTGAGCTGAATACTGTAAGTAATTGCTTCTTCGTTTTTTCACATTTTGATTCTGTAAGCTTGAAAATGGAGTCTTCTGGTTCTGGAAGGGCTAAGGGTAGAAAGCTTGGTGAGAGTAGTCAGTCGAAGGGAAAGAAACAAAAGACTGATACAGAGCATGAGGGTATTGAACGAAGGTTGAACCAAGACCTTATTGATCAACTACCTGGTTCCGGGCCTAAAGCCAGAAGGTCTGCACAACTTAGGGTAGAAATTGATAAGCTGGATGATAAATGCAAGTTCATAGGTGATGTTTGGACTTTGTAAGAGGGTATGAATTATTCAATTTTCACTATCATAGGAGAAACCGTTTTGAGCCAGTTATAATCCATGGAAGTTGAATCTAGGGAAATTGGTGTGCCCTAATGTATTAGTAAATGTAGAATTGGTACAATTGCTTGCTGATCATTATGATCCAAAACATAAAGCTATATGTGATCCTTCTAGAAAACCACAGACATATGTATCAAAAGAAGCAATAGGTGAGGTTTTCAAATTAGAAGGGTTTTGCAATGAGGAAATTAGTGGTGTTCCCCCTAATGGAAAAGTAGCATGGACTTGTGGAGTAGTATGATTGAGAGTAGATGCGTCATGTCCTTGGTTTTTTATGGTCATTTATTGGTGATGTGGAAAGCATGCTGACATCAAACCTAGGAGGGAGTTTAGCTCCATTTTGTAGCAGATTCATGAGAAATCATTGTGGGTCTGTTGCTATTATCTCATATATAAAGCATGTTATGCTAGGGTCTTGGGTAGCCACCTCAATTTCTTCTTTAGTTAAACATCTTTGGACATCTTGTAGTGTGAAATTCTCAAAAGGATTTGGATATGAGGATCATGCCTTGGGTCCCTCATTGGAAGAAGACCCAAGTTTTATGTTGCTACTTGGACTGAAAATGGGGCCTTTGTTTGTGTTTTCCATCTCTTTTCTTTTCCTTTGTAACCTGGTTTGGACCATATAAGACTTGCAAATTGATGGAGGGATATGAAGTCTAAGGAATTCCAATGCAATGGTAAGCTACTATGCTATCTTTTTGGTATTTTTGAGCTATAGGGATTGCCAAATGGTAATGCACTTATGACCAAGATTAGGGTGTAAAGTGACAATTAGAGGAAATCTAGATATCATAATGTCACTATGACCAAAATCTATGGTGTGAATAAAGCTAAAGTATGCAATGTTGCAAATGGAAGTTGTGACCAAAGGTGTGATATGACCAAAGTTATGATATGAGATTAAGACTAAGCACCTTTTGTGGACCTAAGAAAAGGATACTAACCAAGCTAAGATAGCCCAAAGTAATAAATCAGATTTTCAAGACCTTAAAAGGACAAAGACTAAAAGGATGATGATGAATTGACAAAGTGAACCTTAAACTAGACTCATGAGTTTGAATGTCCAACTTAAATGACGAGGATTGATTGATAAAAAGGACAAGGTCAAGGTCAATCTAAATTTGTTACAATGATCTGATCAAAGGTATGATAAGTCTCCTTGTCTAATATCTGAAAAGAGTGTATGCATCTAAGAATGACCTAGGGTTTGACTAAGAAATGAAATGATGTCAAACTAAGGAATGCAATGGCAACCTAAGTGGATGCAATGAAATGGAAGGATTGAAATGAACAAGTCTATGATTTGAAAAGATGGTTACTATCATGAATTGATCCAAAATGAAACTACACAAGAATCTTCCCAAAATTTTGAAAACTAGAAAATGTGGTTCATTGTCTCATAGATGCATTTTACTGTCTTAGGAAAATGTGTCTCATTGTCTTGCAATTGCAGTGTACTATTTTACAAATGTGGTTTATTATTTTTATCAGATGTGGTGCACTCTCTTACAAATGTGGCATACTATTTTTCTAATGCGGTGAGTAGTATTTTGACCCTAGTTTGACTATTTTGAAGTGATTTTTCATCTTGGGTATTTGTGAAATATGGTTGAAGACACAAAAAATAATCTAATTTTTTTTTTTTGGCTGTTGAGTGTCCATATTTTATGTGAATAGAGTATGTTCATAGGCTTATTCAGCCTAATTTTCATGGGTCTCATCACAAATAAAAAACACTTCACACAAATCAAACACTTCCTAATCCTAAGGTCAATAGCTAATGGAAACAAATATCAGGCCCAAAACTTGGAATCTCCTTCAACTCAAATGTAGGAACACCTTAATGGGTGTATACACTCTTGTCTTTGTAGGAGAGGAAAAGTAGGGGCCTCCAAGATTGGAAGGATGACCCAATGACCCTCTCCCTGGAAATCTACAAGTAGCTAATGCTAAGATGGGGATTTATGTCTCATCTCAAGGGAGCCATATGGTGAGTAAATTCAGGGCGTGATACACATCTCTTGCACTGAGAATGACACCAAAGATAACTCAATCAATAGGGTGGGCCTCTGATTAATGGTTTCTAGTCACTGCTTGGGGACTTAACACCTTGTTAGCACCTAGAAAGCCACTTAAGGCTTTAACCAACCCTACATGGGGCTCTAAATGCCTCACACAAGTGTGGGTATCTCCCCTTTTAAATTGGCATTGTCGACAAGGCACTCGCTAGTTTGACCTTGGCTTTCACCTTAATCTTTTATATAACAATCCAAGGGAAAAACCGCTTTGGGTCGTACCCCTTAGAGTGATCACTTCTCCAAAGGTATACCCTTCTAAAAAGGTTACACAAAAGCGATACAAAAAATGCTTTTGATCTCCAAGATCATATGAAAATGCGAGGAGAGAGCATACACATATATTTGATCACACTAGCAATGTTCATTAACCTTAGAAATGGAATGTGTCATGTGAAAATGAGAGTTTTTAAGAGTTCTTTTATTCCCAAGATCATATGAAATGTGACGGAAGAGCATACAAACCTCCAAACACAAATAAGATCACCAAGCAAATAAAACAATTGTTCTTTTTAAGCCCAAATTGAAAATGTGACAATGAGAAGAGACTTGTTCATTTTGAATCCAAATCCAAATGTTCATACTTTAAAAATAAAAGCTAAATAAAATCCTACAAGAACATGGATTAGTAGTCTTGATAGGAATGTCTTCTCCCAATGAATGCCACAAGTTGGAAACCAAGTATTAGTAACACAAAAACCTCTATCCTACTGAATGGAAAAGGTAGAGAATGAAAAACTATAAATTTAAACCCTTATTACTAATAGCAGGCAAATGCAACTCACTATGTCACAGATGCAACTCACTATGTCACATATGCGGCTCACTAGTTGAAGCATATGCAGTGAATCAAATTTTGACTATTGAACTGCCTAAACAGATGCAACTCACTGTCATGTAGATATGTCACATTGTCTCATAGATGTGGTGCACAATCTAAAAGTTGCAAAAACACTCAAATATGGAAAAATTTCAAAAATACTAAGATAGAAATAATGCAAGCACTCTATCAAGATGTGAGAATAAAAACAAGAAACCTAAAAAAGGCAGAAAACCACAAAAAATAGATTTATTTAATGATTTCCCCTAAGCTTAAACAGATGTGGCTCTTTGTGCCACAAATGCAGCACACTATCTCATGAATGTGTCGTTTCATACTTCAAATGCATCATTCCATACCGCAATTGCGGTTCACTATCATATGAATGTGTCGTTTTGTCTTGCAAATGCACTTTGAACTTGAAAACTCAAAATTTCTCACAAATTTCTTCAAATACGATTAGTTCACGTCAGGTTCACTAATGTAGAATAGGGTAAAATCAAGGTAAAAGGCATGAATATATAATACCAACCACCAAATACATAAAAATCAAGCCCTAAAGACCCTAGTCCAACAATGAAGCACAAATGAACATAGAAACATAAACAATAATAGTAACATTACCAATAATTCATATGCCATGGTTGAATCACCTTCATTGATCTTCTCCATTTTGTTTTATATGCTTGCTTGCCCTCAGATTTGTAGTATACAACAATAAACTCGGTGGTAATGATAGAAAGATATTGAAGATAGTGGTTGTTAGGGTTGAAATGAAAGGGATAGGTCTCTTTTATAGAAAACCAAATTTGAATGAAGGGCTAAGATTGAATGATGAAGATCAATGGATGAGATTTGCTTTCAGAAGCAAGGAAATAGGGAGTTTAGTTAAGGATGGAAGGTGGAGATTAAAAGGTAAGAAAACCTTATCAAGGATGGTAATTAATTGAGAATAAAAGATAAGATTGGCACAAACAAAGAGGTGGCTGGAGTAAATTAAATAATTATAAAATTATTTAATTTAGGAGGGAAAGTGAATAATTAAATAACTAAAACAATTATTTAATTATAGAAGAAGAGAGAAAGTTGAGTTTTAATTTAAAATAACTATTTAATTAAAAGTAGAGAAAAAGGAAAAATTAGTAAATAAATAAAATAATTATTTAACAGTGGAGGGAAAAATGGAAAATAATTAAGTAAATAGAATTTATTTAATTATGGAAGAAAAAGATAATGAATAATTAAACAATTAATAATAATTATTTAATTATAGACAGAAAAAATGATAATAACTAAATAAATAAGAATTTATTTAATTATAAGGAGAAGGGGACATTAGTGACGTAACTAAATAAATATTTAACTAATCAAAGAAGAATAAAAATAGAAAGTGAATTAATTAAATAATTCAAATTATTTAATTAATAGAGGAATATGACCTTAGGGGATAATCAAATAATTAAAATTATTCAATTATGTGGGGGAAGAAGTGGAATATGATGCTCACAAGCCTAGGAAAATTTTCAGTGTCTACAATTCTTTATGTACAAGGTCTTTGGCACAATCTTCTTAGTGTGAGTTATACGCGCATAAATGGATACAATCTCATATTCAATGAAAGTGGATGTGAAATTAGAAAAGGAAAGACTAGAAAATTGGTCGTTGAAGGATCTAGGACAAGTGGTGACATAAACATTAATCTAAAAGATGTCAATGGAAGAACTTGTCTTTTAAGACAAGCAAGTGAATGTTGGCTATGGCATAGGAGAATGGGACACATTAACTTTGACAATCTTGTGAAGGTTAGATCTTTGCATGCAGTAAGTGATATGCCTAAGATAATCAAGCTTGCAAGTACTGTATGCAAGGAATGTCAGTTTGGAAAGCAGACAAGGAAAAGTTTCAAGTTGTGTGAAGGGGAAAATCTAAGCGTCTAAACAAGATAATTGCAATGAAATAGAAACTAATCTAATAAAAAACAAGAATCTAGATCTATTCCTTCACTCATGAAATGAATTTATAAAGCTAATGAATTCAAGAACATTATTGAAAGAAGACAATAAACATGAACTCAAAACAATACAATCTTACCATCCTGTGTTGGAGTGTATTTGCAAGATGTCAGGTTGTTCATATTACTGTGAAGCCTCCATTGTTGCGTGCGAGAAGCTTTGAAGAACAATGTGTGTGTTGATCAAAGAGATGTGTTGAAGTGTTTTCAATGTTGGTTATGATCTCAAAAGTACTTTGTTGTGCAAGATAGGTTGATTCTTCGATCCTTTTTTGTGAGGAAAAAGATTTGTTATATAGAAATTGTGATTTGAAATGGATGATCAAGATTGCGTAGTAGAATATCTTGATCGACGGTCGAAAGATGTTGAGAGGATTTAGATGGGCATAATCTATGCAAAATAGATTACGTGATTAGTGTGATTGAAGATTGATTAGTGGGATTGAGAAATAGATTAATCAGTCAGGAATATAGATTGATCAGTCAAGAATATAGATTGATTAGTCAAGAATAGATTGAGAAATCAGGGGATCATAATTTTCTCAATCAGGAAAGTGGTTGAGAATGATTAATTAATTAATTCATTTTGGAGTTGAACGTGTAAATCAAGTTTGAATTTTGCAAACAAAGTTGCATTAGTTTGATTTGATTTTTGATGATGATTTGAATAGGTTGTTCAAATTATTCAAATTTGGAGGGAAAGTGATTTAATTAAATTATTATGATTTAATAATTCAATCGACTTAGGGGAATAAAGTGATTTAGCGATGTAATTAAATAATTGGTGTTATTTAACTAATCGAGACAAAATTAAGTTAGATTAGGACTTTATTAAATAGATGTAATTTATTTAATTGGTTGAAATGAAAAAATGTGAATTAATTAAATAATGTCATATTATTCAATTAATAGTAGAAATAGGGTTTTAGGACTTTATTTAATTAATGTAATTTATTTAACTGGTCAAAAATGATAAAAATGTGAATTAATTAAATAATGTCATATTATTCAATTAATAGGGGAAATTAGGGTTTTTGATGAGCTTTTGATGTGAAATACAATAATGATATTTGATGATAATATGCCAATGATGCGAAAATGTCATTTAAGGTGTGTGATAGGTGTTAGGTCAATTTTACATGTCTAAACAAGTCTAAAGAACATTCTTCTTGTAGACCATTGGAGTTGATACATACTAATTTGTGTGGACCTACCAAAACAAAAAGGCTGGAAGGAGAAGGGTATTTCATGATTTTTATTGATGATTTCTCTAGGATGATATGGGTTACTTTCTTGAAAGATAAATCTGATGCTTTTAGTAGATTTAATATTTTCAAATCTATGGTTGAGAATGAAGTGAATGCTAAAATCAAATGCTTGAGGTTTGATAGAGGAGGTGAGTTCACATCAAATGAGTTCAATGATTTTTGTGAAAAACATGGAATAAAGAGGCATCTATCTACTGCTAGAAATCCTCAACAAAATGGGGTAGTGGAAGGAAAAATAGGACTATTCAAGAGATGGTAAGGACTATGTTGTTGGAAGCAAATCAACCCGATGTTTATTAGAGAGAAGCAACTCATACTACAATATATATTCTTAACAAAGGATTGTCAAGATTGAACAACACTAAGACCCCTTATGAGTTATGGTATGGAAGACCAACAATTGTCAAGTATTTTTAGAGTCTTTGGAAGAAAATGTTATATCAAAAGAGATGAAG
This sequence comes from Sequoia sempervirens, assembly GCA_007258455.2. NCBI lineage: Eukaryota > Viridiplantae > Streptophyta > Pinopsida > Cupressales > Cupressaceae > Sequoia > Sequoia sempervirens. Next base: position 7,830 of record VDFB02189572.1, read on the forward strand.
ATGTGCTAGGAAATTTTGATTCAAGAGCTTATGAAGGTATCTTTTTGGGATATTCATCTCAGAGTAAAGCATACAGATGCTACACAAAATATTGGGAAGAATAGTTGAAATTGTAAATGTTAAGGTTGATGAAGATCTACATTAGAACATGTATGAGTTTGAGGACTACAAATCTGATGCACCTCCCTGCTCAGAAGAAGAAGAAGAAGAGGTTGAAGAAAAAGAAGAAACTATAGAAAAGAATAGTAAGACTCTTGCCAAGTATGTTCAAAGAAATCATTTAGAGGATCAGATAATTGATGATAAGAATGTAGGAGTGTTGACCAGGAGAATGCTTGCAAAGACAAATGAACAAGTAAACTTTTGTTTGTCATCAAAGATAGAACATTCTTTTTTTTATGCTAGCAAGGATAAAGGATGGATACATGCAATGGAAAAATAATTTAATCAACTTGAGAAGAATTAGACTTGGGAATTGGTTCCATGGCCTACAGAAAAAATGTGATAGGAACAAAGTGGGTATTCGGGAATAAGTTGAATGAAGATGGAGAAGTTGTCAAAAAAAAAGCAAGATTAGTCTATAAAGGCTATTCATAGGTAGAAGGAGTTGATTTTGAGGAGACTTTTTCTCCAATAGCAAGGAAGCTATCCGAATGTTTCTTATTTTTTTGCCTAGAAGGGCTTCAATATGTATTAGATGGATGTCAAATCAACTTTCCTAAATGGTGATTTGGAAGAAGAAGCTACATAAAGCAACCTGATGGATTTCGGTTATCAGAAGAACTAAACATGGTTTGCATACTCAAAAAGACATTGTATGGTTTTAAACAAGTTCCCAGGGCTTGGTATGCAAGGTTGGATAAGTATTTGCTTCAACAAGGATTCAAGAAAGGTACCACAAATAACAATATTTACTTCAAGATTAAGGATGCAAGAATTTTGATAGTTGTATATGTTGATGATATAATCTTTGGTGGAAATGATGAGATGTGCAAGAAGTTTTCTGAAGAAATGCATAAGGAGTTTGAAATTTCTATGATTGGTGAGTTATCCTTCTTTTTTGGTCTTCAAATTGCTCAGCTAGATGATGATATCTTTCTATCGAGAAAAGTATGTCAAGGAGATGTTGAAGAAGTTTGGAATGGAAGATTTCAAACCTATGAGTACTCCTATGGTTACTGGTTATCATTTGAGAAAATATGATGAGTCTCCCCTAGATGACCAGACTTTATATAGATCTCTGATTGGAAGCCTTTTGTATTTAACTTATTCAAGACCTGATATTATGCATGCTATATGTTTGGTTGCAAGATTTCAAGCTAATCCTAAAGAACCTCATCTGAATGAAGTCAAGAGAATCTTTAGATATTTGAAGAGCACTCCAGACTATGGCTTATGGTATCCAAAAGGTAATGAATTTGATTTGAGTGCATACACTAGTGTTGATTGGGCTGGTTTTGTGGATAGAAAAGTACTAGTGGTGATGCTTTCTTTTAGGAAGTAGATTGGTTTCATGGCATAGTAAGAAGCAAGATTCAATATACTTGTCAACATAAAAAGTAGAGTATATTGCTGCAACATATTTTTGTTGTACTCAAGTGTTGTGGATGAAGCAAACGTTGAATGATATCAAGATAAAGTATGATGAGCCTATACCAATTCTATGTGATAAAACAAGTGCTATCAATATTTCCAAGAATTTAGTGATGCATTCTTAAACCAAGCACATATATGTTAGGTATCACTTTTTGAGAGAGAAGGTTGTAGATAAAGAAGTCAAGTTGGAGTATGTGCCTACAAAGGATTGAATTGTAGATGTTTTCACAAAGGAACTTGCAAAGGATACATTTTAGTATCTCTGGAAGAAGTTAGGGGTAATTTCCCCTCCTTGCTAGATGCATAAATGATGCATCTATCTAGGGGGAGTAATTCAAGCCATATCCTTATTCCTAGACTGATGGTGGCTACCTCTCAGGGGGAGCAGGTAATGGTGGTTGCTGACAAGGGTAGCATGTAATTTATTTCAAGAAGGAGAGAATGTACATCAAGGAGAGTTTGAAGAGGGGAAATTGTGCTTGAAAAGGGAAAGAAGTCCATTTTCCCTTTGTCTTTGATGTCAAAGGGTGAGAGAGAAATGTGCACCTAAGGGGGAGAGAGATTGTGAGGATGGCTTTGCCATCAATGAAGAAGAGGGAGATTGTTGTAGCTTGATAAGCTTGGTTGTCATTGATGTCAAAAGCATGTTTGAGTTTGTTGCAGTGTGGTTGTCATTGATGTAAGAGTTGTTGATGTAAGAGGAGTGTTGCAATTTGGTTGTTTGGTTGCCAAAGTCTCTAAGAAATGATCCACATTTCTTTGTTGATGATGCTTTGCTCCTATGGTTTGGAAAGTGGCTTTATGATGTGTCAAGTCATGTGTGATCCAAGTTTTAGTTCATTTGGGTTCCAAAAAAATGTGTTTGTGAGTGATAGTTTGAAGACTTTTTTGTTTCTATGAAGATGCTTTCAGAAGTGTAAAGGTTGACCTTGCATTCATCTATGTTTGTAGATATGGTTGTGTAGATCAAAAGATAAGTTTTTGATGTTGAAAAGGTGCTATATCCAAAGTTTCATATCATTTTTCCTTTCATAAAGAAAGTTTGAAGTGACAATGTTTAGGACTGTGTGGTCTGGTGACTAGTTTCAATGTATGTTGGCTTGTGCCAACTTGTTGCTACATGAAGTTGTGAAATGACTATATGAGAGTGTTCTTGTGTATCATGTGATTTTTTTGCTGCTTCACAAGATGTTTTTTGGTTTCTCTGGAACAGGTTGTGGTCTAGAATGAAGGTGTTGCTGGGTTATGCTTTTGCCTAGCTGACTAGGGTATGTTGAAGTTGTGTGCCAACAAGTTCATGTTTGCATAGATTTCAAGGAATTTTTGAAGGTTTTGTATGGGTCATGATGACTCATCTAGGAGAAGCACAAGTAATATTTAATCATTCATGTGTACCACCTACGTTGTGATGGCCAAGATGCTACAAGTTTCATATTTTCTTGCTTAAGGTTGACCTAATTTGAATATGCAAAGCATGCAAATGTTGTGAAGAGTGTTTTGGATTTGGCTAAGCATGTCTTGGAATCTGCAAGGCATGTTCCTCTTCCTAATTTTACATGTATTCCGTTTTGGTCTTTCCCTCTACATGTTTCATGTTGTTGTTTTATCTTTTGCTGACTTGTAATTGTAATATTTTTGTTGTTATTGGCCAAAATATAATGTAATCAATATCATAATATGTATATATTGTAAATCTAGTTGATCTAGATTGTGTGTCAAGCAGAGAAGTTGAATAAGGATGTGTAATGCATTATGCTATTTGTTTAAGCAATTGAAGGAGAAAGAGTAGAAGTGGTAAATCCGATCCAGATTGAATTTGATCATATTTTTGTTGCAGAAGGGAAGTGAAGAGTGTGCCTAGCTGTTTGCCGGAGGCAGTGAGCCAAAGGAAAAACTTATTGAAGGATAAAAGAAGTGAGCCTATATGCTACATAGAAGATACTCGAAGAAGAGAAAAAGTAGAATTGCAATCATCAAAAGAGAAGTGACAAAGTAGAATTGAAATCATCAAAAGGATTGAGCCTAATTTTCAGATTCAAATAGTGGAAGGAATGTCATGCTATAATGTTTTCTAAGTTTGTTCTCAATGCAGGGAGTAGTTTCTTCCTTGGGTTGTAGCCATAAAGAAAAGTCTATAGAGAGTTGTAGATTCCTTGGGAGTGACCCTAAAACCTTTCTATAGGGAGTAGTAGCTTCCTTGGGTTGTAGCCCTAAAAAAAAGTTGTAAATTGTTAATTCATTTGTGAGGCTAGATTATAGGGATAACTTTAAGAACCCCTTGGTGAAGGTATAAAATCTTGCGAATCTTTCCTTTTATTTAAAAAATATAATTTTCTTGGGCGAATCTATGCATAATATTAAAATATATATAAAATCTTGAGTCGAAGATACCTAAAAAATGACCTAGGCACATGGCTTTTTTTATCTCTTCGTCCTAGCATAATTAAGTCATTTAATTATGTCCCTGAGTCCACGATGGACTATTGATTAAATAATTCATAATTATTTAATTAATTCATGTCATTTATTCCTCATGATTATTAAATAAAATAAATATTATTTATTTATCTAATACGTCACTAATTATCTAAGTCTTCCTTTAATTAAATAAATTTCTTAATTTATTTAACTCCCCTTTGTCATTTATTTCTTCTTGATTATTAAATAAATAAATTTTATTTATTTAATTATGTCACTAATTAGGTCCCCTTTCTTTCCAAAATTAAATAGATTCTAATTTATTTAATTTTTGTCCACTTTCCACTATAATTAAATAATTATTTTAATTATTTAATTATTCATTAACTTTTTCTCTCATTAAAATTAAATAAATTTGATTTATTTAATATAGTCAATTCTCTTGAATTTTGAATTAAATCATTATTTAATTCAAAATGATTCTTTGTCACATTCCTCTATAATTAAATAATATCTTTATTATTTAATTATTCATTAGTCACCTAAATTAAATAATTTTTATTATTTAATTTCTCCAGCAACCTCTTTGTCTGTGCCAATCTTATCTTCCACATCAATTCTTATCTCTTGACATCTCATTCAATTTCATCCCTTGATTGAATTATCTATAATTCAATCTCAGCCCTTCATCTTTATCATTGCCCTAATTTTTACCTAACCCTAATTCGTACTACAACACTCAATCTTAACCCTTGATTCTAGGGTATTTGTCATCTTCTCATCCTGGCCACACATTCAAAATTGCAGTTTTTATAAAATGACAATTTTGTTCTCATTTGGCTCTCTCTCTCTCTCTCTTATGCTCAGATTTTAACTTAGGTTATTATTATTTTTGCAGTCATTGTCATTTGCAGCCATTGTCATTTTTAGTCTATTGTGAGGTCATTGTGAGGTCATATCTTTCATACAAATCCTTCAACACTTGCATAGGGCTTTGTCATTAGTCATAGTTGCTCATTTGAAATCTGAGGGCATCTTTATTTACTACAAGCTAGGAGGTGTAACAAAGGTCAACCATGGAAGATGGAGACTTAGGGTAACTTTGGTCCTTTTGTTTTCATGTTTATTTCCTTTGTACTTTGTTATTTCATTGGAATTTTAAT
>VDFB02189574.1:0-12623 GCA_007258455.2 Sequoia sempervirens
TACATAGAGGCTTCACTCAACAACCTAGTATTGATTACAATGAAACATTTGCACTTGTAGCTCACTTGGATACAATAGGAAGTGTTTCGGCCATTGTAGCCCAAAAGAAGTGGTCAGTTTTCCAAATCGATGTAAAATCTACCTTTTTAAATGGTTTTATTGAAGAAGAAGTTTACATTGAATAATCAGAAGGATATGAAATTGTAGGTCAAAAAGGAAAAGAATACAAGTTGAAAAAGGTGCTCTATGGACTCAAGTAAGCTCCTAGAGCATGGTACATTTGAATTGGTTCTTATTTAATTAAGAATGGGTTTACTAGGTGCAAGAGTGAGCCTAGTTTATGTATCAAGATGGTTGAACAATCCTAAGGATATGAAATTGTAGCTCAAAAAGGCAAATCATACAAGTTGGTGTGCTGTGCTCTATGGACTCAAGCAAGCTCCTAGAGCATGGTACAGCCGAATTGATTCTTATTTAATTAAGAATGGTTTCAGTAGGTGCAGCAGTGAACCTACTTTATATATCAAGATGGATGAAGAAGGTAAAATGTTGATAGTTTGTCTTTATGTAGATGATTTGATCTTTATGGGAGACCTTTCTATAAATCTCTTTAAGGTAGCTATGATGAAAGAGTTTGAGATGATTGATTTTGGCTTCATGAAATATTTCTCAGAATATATGTTAAGCAATCAACAAATGTATTTTTATTTCTCACTGAGTATGTGAATGATGTATTAAAACATTTAATATGGTGAATTGCAACCAACCCCTTACAATTCATTTGTGATAGACTAAAATTCTATAAAAGATGATTCGCTTCATTAGGTAGATCCTAATTGCTTAAAAGAAGCAGTAGTCTCATGTATTTGACTCCGCCATGAGATCCGGACATCATGTATGGTGTGATCCATATCTCAAGGTCCATGGAGTCTCCAAAATACTCTCATTGGCAAGATGGAAAAATAATATTGAGGCACATATGTGGAATAAAGAACTACAAAATTTTATATTTAGCTGTAGATGACTTCAAACACATTGGATACACAGATAGCAATTGTGTTGGCAGCATAGATAATAGAAAAACTACATTTGGTTATGCCTTTCATTTTGGATTAGGTATTGTATCATGGGCTTCAAAGAAACAACCCATTGTCACTCTTTCTTTAGCAAAAGTAGAGTATGTGGCAGCCACAACATCAGCATCTCAAGCTATATGGATGAGAAAAATGTTAGCTAAGTTGATGTATAAACAAGATGAAGCAACAAATATTTACTGTGATAATAACTCAGCCATTTCATTGTCTAAAAATCATATGTTTTTATAAAAGAAGCAAGCATATAAACACTAGATACCATTTTCTAAGAGAGTGAATGTATAATAAAAAAATATGTTTAGAGTTTTGTAGATGAGAAGATCAATTTGTTGATATTCTCACTAAACCATTCAAAAAAGATGCATTTGAATATTTGAGAAGTTGTTTGGTTGTTTGTGTTGATGATGAATGCTCTAGAAATTTTTGTGCTAGTATGGATCCGCCAAAAAAAATTTGAGCATAATTTTGGAAATGAAGGTAGATGAGCCCAAACTTTTCATACTAAAGGTAGATTCACTGGAAAATTTTGAACAGTTTGATGCACTAGAACTTTGGATTTGCTAATTTGAGAAGTATGATGGGAATGAAGGTGGATGCTTCAGAAGTTTTTGAATAGAATGTTAGCTAGTTGAAATTAAGGGGGAGTGTTAGAAATATGTAATCTCAACTAATGATTATGTTAATTCCCTCCAGCTAAGTCTATGTATTTTCATTTAAGGTAGCTTTATGGAAAAAGCTTTTGGAGAAGATTTCGGGAGATTTGTAATGATTATGCATTAACTCCCTATTTACTCTCACACGCTTTGTGGGTAGTAAACATAGTAATATTTTATTCTCTTTCTTTTCAACTGTAGCTTTTTAGTTTTATTACTATTTTTATTGTCATTTTGCAACATGCAAGAAGCAGAAATAGAGAAATGCAGCCCTGCAACAAGAATGAACATGGTGTAAGGAAGAAGACAAAGCAAAGAACCTCTACTGTAATTTTCAAGCTGAAATATAAATCTGATTATGTCTATTTTCTACTATTTAAATCTGTGTGTTATGAGCAACATTTAAATGCTTTAAATTTTTTCCTTTTACTATTGTACGTATGTTTTTTTTGTTGCTCTGTCTTCATATTAAATCCTCTACCCTTTTCCCCACAATAGCTACAATGCAAGTGTCTCATAAATGGAGTGGATTGAGAAAATAAACTGGCCAAATTATGATTATGGCACCATGAAATATGTAAATCGCACTAAATGCAAGAAGGCATGTAAGGAAGACTTCCAATGCAAGGTTGTTATTCATAATAATAACCTACAACAATGTTGGAAGAAATCAATTCCTCTTCCAGGAGGCTGCACAGATAACTCTAGTATAGCCTTTGTAAAAGTTTACAAGGTCATACCCGTTCCTCCCATGCCAACCCTGCTTCCTTCCTCGCCGCCAAAGCAAAGAAAGGAAGAGAAAGGGAAGGCTCTTACCGCTATTGGCATAAGCCTTGTTGGTTTGTCCTTTCTCTTTGCAACAATTTGTTCATTAATCTGGTTGTATACTTTCAGACCTAAGCTGAAAGCCTTGCAAGAGCATCAAAAGTTTGAACCTTTGCGATTGAGAGCATTTACTTTCCAAGCAATAGAGACTACAACTAGAGGATTCAAGCATGAAATAGGAAGGGGCACTTTTGGGAAGGTGTACAAGGGGGTCTTATATGATGGAAGAGCAATTGCTGTGAAGAAGCTTAAAGTTGTGCTCGACGAGGGTTTGAGAAATGGGGAAAAGGAGTTCAAAACGGAGATGGGTATTATTAGTGGAAGCCATCATAAAAATCTGGTTAAACTCCACGGCTTCTGCCATGAGGGCTCCCACAGGCTTCTAGTGTACAACTACATGCCCAATGGATCTGTGGATACCATTTTTCTTATGAGTAGAAAATATTTTGATTGGGAGCTGTGTGTTCAAATTGCTAAGGGAATTGCAAAAGGAATCCTCTTCTTGCATGAGTAGTGCACAACCCCAATTCTTCATTGTGATATAAAACCACCAAACATTCTGCTGGATAAAAATTATGTTGCTAAGATAGATGACTTTGGAATATCAAAATTGATGGGTGTAGAACAAATGAGGACCTTTACTGTAGCCCGCAGCACCATTAGTTGCATTGCTCTTGAGTGGTAGAAGAGTATGTCAGTTACAGTTAAAGTAGACGTGTATAAGTTTGGAGTGGTACTCTTAGAAATTATCTGTTAGTAGGAAAATTCTTGAATTGCATATTCTATAAAATCAAATGGTTTGATTAGATTGGGTACATAATTGCTTCAAATATGGGAGACATGTAAAGTTGGTGGAGCAACAAGAATGCAGAGGAATTGATGAAACCCAATTGGAAAGAATGGTGTTGGTGCGGCTTTGGTGCATTCAACAAGATCCCACTCTAAGGCCATCAATGAAAAATGTAGTTCACATGCTTGAAGGGACTATTGAAATTAGAGTTCCCCATGGTCCATCATCTTCTTTTCATAAAATTAATACCCTTTAGCCTACTATTTTTTCTTTGCATTCAATATTTAATCTATTCAAATATCTTAATATTTTCTTTGAGCTCAACGTTGAGCTTAATACAGTTTTTGCTAGAGGTTTCAATAGCATGGATGGCATAAAGAGTCAGCCGAAGGCAACTTGCTGGGTGGTTGTAGTTTGTGCTAGTAATCTATTGTAGGAATGGTGGAATTGTTGACGACACGCAAGGGATTAACATATGAGATATTTATACATATTACTAAGCTTTATAGATGTTATTGAGGAATTTAGCTTTTGAATTCTATTGTATAATTAATTCTCTATATAAATTTAGCTACAATATAATTTTGATATTTTTTTATAACTATTCATTATTTTTTCTTTTTAACATATTAAAGTATTGTGAGTAGTCAAAGTTTTATTGTATTTATAATGCTTTGTAAATCTTTCTATTTAATTAACACACTCCATAAAAACTAAAACAAAGAATTAACTCAAATCATATTTCCCAAACTTTAATAAAAATCTAAATTTATTTTAAAGAACATAATTTAAATCTACTAGTTCATGGAGGAAGTCATACTGCCATGAGCAAGAATAATTATATTTATAAACTTTGTGTTTACCATACTTCATGATTATATAGGCATTTGATTATAGACCTAGTGTAAGGAAAGAGACATCCAATTGCTAAGGAAGCAAAGACAAAATGTTCCTTGTGGGGTGGTGTAAGACTACTTCAAATGATTTTACCGGGCAAGTTTGAATTTAATCCAAAACAATGGCATGAATTGAGAAAAGATGTTTGTGTGGTATTGTAAGACTAATTTAAATATTTTTATTCTACATAATTTTTAGGTGCATGTGCAAGAATAGTAAGGACACCATATAGTAGAGTGGGGATTAGAATTATATCAATTTTATAGTTGATCTATATATATTTGGGGTTTTTATAGGTGTGCAGGTCTAGAATTTGATGGTCAATGTGGTCATTTTTTTTTTTTGTATATTCGTAAATATGACACTTCAAATTATTATTAAACATGTAAAAAATTATTGTAGGCATATATATATATATATATAAGTTTAGAATCAAAGATGGAATAATTCTTTCTAATTTCAGTTCTCATTGCTTGACCTTAAACGTAGTTCTTTTGTATTTTTTAAAATATTTTTAACAGTAAATTAAAGTTTTGACATTTTTAAATAATTATCATTGTGTTATATTAATATATATGATTTATAATATTTAATATAAAAATATATATGAATTCAAAATCTTTTCAAAATGAAATATAATTATTTTTTAACTTTTTGAATATTTTAAGAAGATTTATTTTTTATATGAATTTAGAAACTTTTAATTTAAATTTTTTACATTTATTTCTAATTATCAATATTTTTTTACTTTTATATATTTTTTAAATATAAAGGATATCCATATGAATAATAACAAGAATTTTCACTTTTTTTTCAACACATTTATTTTACAACATTTTTTTTATAGGTGAACATGTTTTTATTTGAATTTTACAAATAATTTTTGTTTTTAGATAGATGAATTGAAGGATTATATAACAAAATTTCAACAACATTTCTTTTACAAGTGATTTGTAGCTTTGACTTTTTCCAAGATAATAGAACATTTGAGTTTTACTAATGAACAAGTTGAAATTTTATTTGACTTTTAAATAATTTATGTTTTTAGATGGATGAATTTAAGGATTAAAGTATTTTTAATTTTATATATTTTAAAAATTACCCAAATTAATTGTGTTACATTAAAAATAAAAATTTATATGAAAAAAATTATGTTTAATATGTATGATTAATAAAATCAATAAGGTAGCAAACAAATTTATCATTATCAATTCATCCATGGAAAATTCACGGGCATAAAATCACTTGTGGCAATAAATTTTCTCATGGTGAATTTTCAGTCAATGAGCAACAAATTTTGGTAGAACCAATCAATAATGTTTTAATATAAAATATTTTATAGAAAATAAATTAAATATAATTTTAACAGTTTAAATTTTTCATGAAATGTCAAGTAACAAACATTTAAAAAGAAAGCGCCCAACTACCAGTTCAAAATATTTATTTTTATTTAAGAAAAACTTTAGAAAATATATTAAAAATAACAAGTACAAAAAAGTTAAAATTCATCAAAAATGTCAAACTACCATGACCAAGACTAATTTTATTCATACTTTATGTTTCCCATATTTTAAAATCATATAAATTTATTTTATACAGAGAATAGCCATTTGACTATGGACCCAGTGGCGAGAGTCATCCAAATGCTGACGAAAGAGTGACAAAATGGTGTTTGTGGAGAGGTGTAAGACTAATTCAAATGTTTACCAGGCGTGTTTGGATTTCAACACAAAATAATGACATGCATTGAGAAATGGTGTTGGTGAGGCATTGCAAGCTTAATAAAATGATTTTATCAGGTTTTCCTCCATACTTTGACTCTATTTCAAAAAATTGTTTTCACTATTTTATTAGTATAAATATTCAAATATATTTATTTTAAAAGGTCAAAGATCACAATTTTGAGGTATTTTATTTTATGTTGGAATTATTTCATTTACTAGTATAGATATCTTAAATACATCTATCTAAAAATTGCAAGAGATATTAATTTGGAGCTATTTTATCAACACACTCACATCATTACATTCCACCCCTTGTCATCGTAGAATATCTCTTGGCATTCATTAGACATAAATTTCATTACATATATATTGTTTAATTTACTTTTTACAATAAATTTTGGATGCATTGAAAGTAAGCTTAGTGTCAACTATTAAATGAATTCTAACTAGCTTACTATCTTGTATATTTAATCTATGCAAAATAGTGTTTACATATACTTACTTTGTGACAACCAAAGTTTTATATTACCTCAATCTCTTTTTATTTTCATTCCCACTATGTACCTTTCTACTCCTAGATCATTCATCTCAAATACACTTGAAATTTGATCTTTCAACTCACTAATCATACCCTTGATGTTACTGAAAATATGTCATCCACATACAAGGTAACACTCAATAATTAATCATACATATAATTTAAACAAAGTGATTTTATTTTTTTCTCACAAAACTCAATTTGAACGTAAAGGAATTAAACTTTTGATTCCACATTTGGGGTGATTGTTTCAAGCAATCAAGAGACTCTTTTAACCTACAAACCAAATTTTCTTTCTATTTTTCCTCAAAACCTTTATGTTGTTGCATATAAGTTTCCTCTTCCAAATCTCTGTGCAAAAATATAGGACCTTAACATCCATTTGTTCAATTTAAAAATCATAAGAAAAAAATATGGATAAATTTATAATAGAAGATAATTTAGAAATAAGAGAGAAAATTCCACTGAAATCAACTCCCTCTCTCTTGGGATCAGCCCTTGGCTATCAATCTATCTCTATACTTTTCCAATGAATCATCTACTCCAAATTTATTTTTGTACACTCACTTATACATCCAATGATATTCTTTCCTTTGAGAAAATGAGTAAGATGTCAAGAATCACAAGATTCTAAGTCATCATCTCCTTTGCAAGGCTACTTGCCAAGACCAACTAGATCATATGCACAAAGAACTTCCTTATAAATATAGGTTCATTGTTGATAGTTAAAAAATAAAATACACAATAAAAATTTGGTCGACTATACTTTTCAACTAGATTCTATTTTATTTTTTTATCATCTTAACAAAAGATTAAGGGGCTCTCCCTCTCATTCCTCTACATGTTTAACTTCTTTTGTAATCATAGAGTCTTCTTCTTTAGAAATTTACCTTTAACTGTCTTATTCTTCTCCATAATCAAATCCATTATTATGTTCATTACGATGTGCATCTTCTTTCTATAAATCAAAATACACTATATTCTTCTAAATTCTTTTTGTTCTAGCTATACAAGATCAAAAATAATTATAAGATCCCTAAAAATACAAATCTAGAATATACAACTTTATTGGTTAAAGGATTCCATAGGTTATAACCTATAATGTTCTCAGCATATCCAATGATGATTTTTTTTTTATTAGATCAAACATAGAATGATTTTATTTAGGTACATGAATAAAATTATCATAGCCAAAAACCTTAGATATGAAACAATTTTTTTCTTACGTATTTGAACTTCATTATTTGTCAAAACATAATATTTTCAATGAGATGTATTTATCAAGTAACAAGTGGTAATTACAACTACTATAAAAATGTATTTTTCCTATACATCACTCAACATGACTTTGGCTATTTTCATAATTGTTCAATTTATCTTTTCTACAACACCACTATGTTTTTGAAAGACAAAAAAATGGGTTTTACAAGGACCCAAAACCACAAAGTTTACAAACATAAGATAAGATCGTCAAAGACACCAAAATCATAAAGGCTATAAATACAACAACAAGACAAAGCCACAACCACAAAAAAAGCCACTGAAGGCCACATAACCAAAAAATAGACAAAATGCCAACAAAAACTAAATTTGGGCCTTTAATATTTCCACAGTCTTAGCTTCCAAATCGTTCATATCCTAAACCCCCCTCTTTAAAATTTAAACCATCTGGGTAGTAGGAGGTGCTTTCCTCTTAAGGTTGGCATAGGTCCTTTTCAATATACCTTGGTCCTCGTTCTTGCTTTTGTGCTTGTCCTCTTCTAGGTCAACAACCAATGAGCCCTGTTGTGACTGTTCCAACTTTTCAGACATTGCATTGATGATGATGGCATTGTTCCTTGCCATTTTATGGTGTATATAGAGTTGTCTTTTTTCTTAAATAATACTTGCACATTTACAAAACTCATTGAATTCCTTATAGAGATATTATCCTCCATTTTTTATATCTTTAGTACTTTTATCTTAAATTTTAATTGTTTTTCTACTAAGACTTTAAATTCCTTAAACTTAGTGGAAAAATTAGATTTGTCTCTCATAAAGTAAACCCATGCAAATATAAAAAATCACCAATGAAGCTAATGAAATAATTAGATATTCTAATTGAATCATTATCCACAAGACCAAACACATATTTATGATAACACATTATTTTATTAATTACTTCATAAAGGAAATGATATTTTGTTTTGTTTATCAAACACATAGTGATCACATAAATCAAAAGTATGTTTTTTATTTATTTTTATTTAGGCTGGCAGAGATGGGGTATGCGACCCCTATAAAGCTGCAGATGCCTGGTAAGCTTTTAGCGTGTGCAGGGTGGCATTGGCTGACAGCCATGCATTACCCGCAGGGGGTGCAGGGCCCCAGACCTTGGGCCAAACTCCTACAGCCAGGAAAGATTTGTAGCCAGCAGGCACAGGGCCCCTAACCCCAAATCAAAATGCATTGAATAAGAAACGAAATCCAACATTTTTTCTTAACAATAGTTTTTAAAATATTTTCACTAATGTGGCCCAATGTATGGTACCACAACACACATGTATTTTCAACCTTATTAGTTACATAGGTGGATTTATAGATAGTAGTGGCATCAACCCTAAACAAAGTTCCCATATTTCTTCTATTCACTCCCACCAAGATTCCTCTCTCCAATCTAACACCATTCTTTGTTAAATGTTGCATGCATTGCTAAATCATTCAACTTTTAAGAAAAAAATTGTGAGGGGGAAAATCATAGATGTAAACAAGATAAAATGCAATTGAAATTGGAATCTAAACTAAGTTCATGAAGACTAATCTAGATTTAATCCTAGACTTATGAAATGAACAATTAAGATTACTAAATTCAATAACATGTGAATGTAATACATAAACTAATGAATTCAACAACAAAATCATTACCCATCTTGCATTAGAGTGTGTTTGCCTGATGTTAGAATGCTTGTATCACTGCAAGGTCTCCATAATTCATGTGCAAAGCTTTGATGGGATATCTTGCTTGGTTTATCGAAGAAACTTTGAAGCTCTAATGGTGGTTGTGAATTTTGGAAATACTTCATAGTGCAAATGATGTCGACTCTTCAATCCTTTTTTGTGAGGAAAAATATTTGTTATATAAAAACTGAGATTTGAAATGAACGATTAAGATTAAACAATGTTGCATCAACATCAACGGTCACAAGGTGTTCAAAGGATTTAGACATGAGTAGATTGTGCAAAGTAGATTTGCAAAATTTGTCTGATTAAGAAATAGATTGGTTAGTTAGGAATTACATTGCTCTACCGGGAATTAGATTGCTCAGTTAGGCAATCATAATTTTCTCAATCATAGATAGTTTATTCTATTAGGATTAGATTGAGAAATTAGGGGATCATAATTTCCTCAATCAAGAAAGTGGTTGGAAAACATTAATTAATTCATTCATTTTGGAGTTGAATGTGAAAATCAAGTTTGACTTTTGTGGACAAGGTTGCATTAGTTTGATTTGATTTTTGATGAATGATTTGAATATTTTGATTTAATTTATTCAAATTTTGGAGGGAAAGTATCATAATTAAATTATTATGGTTTAATAATTTAATTAGCTTAGGAGAATAAGGTGATTTAGTGATGTAATTAAATAATTGGTGTTATTTAACTAATCATGCCGAAATAAAGTTAGATTAGGACATTATTAAATAAAAGCAATTTATTAATTGGTCAAAATGGTGAAAATGTGACTTAATCAAATAATGCCATATTATTCAGTTAATAGTAGAAATAGGGTTTTTGGAACTTTATTAAATAAATGAAATTTATTTAATTTGTCAAAAATGATGAAAAAGTGGATTAATTAAACAATGTCATTTTATTCAATTAATAGAGGAAATTAGGGTTTTGGATGTTGTTTGATGTTGTTTGATGTTGTTGATGTTGTTTAGAGGGTGTCTCATATAGGTGTTAGGTCAATTTCCACATGTGTCTACAAAAATAATATTTCTATCAATCTGGAAAATACACAAAATTAAAGGAGTTTAAATCACTCATCATTGAAACTCAACTTCGCCCTCTGCTATCCAACAACTCACGATATCTACGATTATTTATCATTAAAGGTAGAGACATTGCACTCTATCATATTTTCATATGTGGAGAACCAATCCTTATGAGGAGTCATGTGACAAGATCATATTGATTCAACTGACCAGTGTTCAATGTAATACCCCTCATACTGTTTAGACTTATTAACTTCTATGCTTTAACTTGATACGTTGATACTATGATGATACTATTATGGTTTGATTTGGTTGGTTTGAAGTTTGATGTTGTTATTCCTTTAGTGGACATGATCATTTGATATGACATTATTAGTATGATTTATGATACTCTGTGTGTTGATTGGATTATTGTCTATTCAAATAGTTGTTCATTAATGTTTTGTATGTTGATGTGATGATTCTATGGTGATCATGTTATTTGAATTCAGTATTATTTTATAATGCAATGGTTTAATAATTAGTTATGATGTAGTAGTTAAGTATCATGTTATCGTATGATCAATTTGGTTAGAAATGTTAGTTCATCAGCGATATTGTGGTGTTAGAATGAGTACTAGAGTGAAGGATGAGTGTAGCATCACTGGATTCCATGATTCACCCTACTACCTTGCAATTCCTTTATGATAGGAGGTTTGATTCTCTCTCTAACATTACTGCTTGAGTTTATTTGAATCTGAGTTGTCTTGAATAGTCTCGATTCTACCTACTTTCTGGCGAGGACGGGCGAGCGTGTAAACTAACTAGCGAGGGTAAAACTGAAAAGGGTTAGGTTTGGAGGTGTCGGTCAAGTCCGTGGATTTGTTGTGAAAATTAGATTTGTGTATGACTGAAGTTTTGTCTTGGCAGTTTATGGTTAATTGTTAGGTTTTTGTTAATTTATAGTTTAAGTGTTTATTAATTAATCCTATTTGATAAAGATAATTAATTAAAGTTGTTTTATTGTTTTGGATTTAGTGGGATAGTAAATGGTTAAATTTAAATATATTGTAAATTAAAAAAAAAATTATTTAATATATTAAAGTGCAAGAAATTAAATTAAATTAATATTGTTGAGAATAATTAGAGATTATCTTTTTATTAATATTAGATTAGAAAATCATGTGAGGATAATATCTTGATTAAATAAATTATTTTAATTAAAATTGTAGATAAGTTGTGCTTTTAAAAGCTGGGAAAAGGACCAATAAGAGAGGAGGATTTTTGAGAAAAGAAAGCGGAAGAGCTTTATTGAATCTTTATTTTTGATTTATTATTTTTATGAGAGAATTATTCACACACAGAAGTTTTCTCTTTGTTTTTTGGGATCTGGAAATAAAAAGAAAGAAAAAGAATTTTGTTGGGACTTCTGGGGAAAATAATTGTTTTGAAGATAGATAGATTCGAAAAGAAAGTTGCAGGAGGAGATCGAGAGGAGGCTACAGAAGGGATTCTTCATCAGACAAAGGATTTCAGGTTCTTCTAAATTATTACTTCTTTTAGTTTATTGTTTTGAAATCAAACTTTCATTGAAGTGCTTTTCGTTTGAAAATTAATTACTCTGTGTTTGTGAAAGAGGATTATCTAGTTAGAAATTGTTTGTTGGGAAAAGAAATCATGGCTGTCACTATTAAATTGATATATTTGTTCGAAATTAGGGTTTCATTGTGTTGTGTTAAATCATTAGTACTACATTTGAAAACATTAATAAATCTGTATGAAATTATTAAATATAGTTAGTAGTGAAATTTATTATTTTGAAAAAAAAAAAAAAAACTATTTTGGTTAAAAATTGAAATTGCATGTTAGATCTGTGGAAAAATATGTTGTTATATTGTTATTTTAAATTTAATTGTTAAATATATACATACATATGTTATTATTCTGATTGTGTTATTATAATTACTATGTACTCGTGTGATTTTTAGTTTATAAGAAAAGAATGAAAATTACATTTTGTATTTAAGGTTATTGAGTTTTTAAAAGAATATAAATATATATATATATATTGCATAAATAATTCTGGTTCTTTGTTTGTGTATGTGAAAATTTATTAAAATATTATAAAACTTGAATAAATTTATA
>VDFB02189575.1:0-10701 GCA_007258455.2 Sequoia sempervirens
AACAAGTTGAGACAAAAGAAACATGGCATAATGAACAAGGGTTACCAAATCTTGATGATTTGGCTGCTGCTGCTATGCAATTTTTTGAGGAAGCACAGACTTCTCCACCACAGCAACAGGAAGAATTTATCTTGCAGCAAGAGCAAGAACAGATTGAACAATTGAATGTGCCTAGTGAAGTTGTATTTCACCCTACAATTTGTAAAGCCATTGTTGTGTATAGGAGGACATTTTTAATTAAGTTTCTGGAATATGTTAAAGATAATTGGGAAACAGTTACATTACAAACTCTGACTTTTCGACACATAGTCCAAACTGACATGCAACAAAGTTTATGGGAAATAGAAAAGAAGAAATTGAAAAGGAAAATTGAAAGTCAGAAACAAGAAATTGCTGAGTTGAAAACAAAAATGGACGAAATGTTGAAAGTAACTAGTCAAATTATGGAATGCAGACCGCCACCCAGAGTTTATGCTTTGTGCCTTAAAGAATAGTTTTTATGGTTTCAATTGATGAGAATTTCTAGAAACCAAGACCCTATAATTCACACTGCCAAAGAGTTTTATGAAGCATACCAAGCAGCCCCTAACTGGTTAAGGAATTCTCTGTGTGAATTTTATTTGCATGGCTATTTAATACCATTTGAAATAGAATGGAATCCTCTTCTATACATTGGTGATATTCATTTGAGAGCATTTATGTCATGGGCAGCAAATGAGGCGAATTATGGCCGGCAGTGGGAAACATATGAGGAAGCTGAGAAGATAGAGCCTGTCCCATTACGCTCTCAAAGTTCAAACCCACATGCAATGTTGAAAGATTGGTTTGCTCTAACATATGGTATTAATAATGTTTCAGCCAGAGAGAAAATATTTGATATTAGAAAGCAAGTATATGATGAATTCCAGGCACAACAATATTCGTTTTGGAGATTAGCATATACCAGAAGTGAGAAAATATGGGAGAGATTAACTGTTGGGTTAAGAAAGTCAGAACCACATGGTCCCCTAAATTTTGGCGGCTCTCAGCGAACCAGCGGATATATTCAATTGGGATTTCAAACAAGATTTGAGCGTAGGCTGCCGTTGACATTGAGACCCCACATTGTAATGTGGCCCCTATATCCTCTGGGGCTACAAATCTTAACAATGAATAGAAATTTGAATATATGAAAGATTAACCGAGGAGGATTTGAAGACGATTCTATTACAAGAAACGGACATCCATTCTAGAGTCATGCAGCCACCTCGACGGAGAAACCACCGAGGGAAAGGATATCTTTGGAGGACTGACATTAAGAGCTAGCGAGGCGATGATGAGCTTAAAATATGCTCATAATTTGAGATGTTATGATAAACTTTAATGTCTTTACTTTGTTACTTCATGGCTGTTTTAAACTTTGTTGAAACCTTTTATGGAGATATCCTGTAGCATAATACTTTCATATTCACGTAGCTCATTGTGTTGACTTGATTACATTTATTCCTCGCGACTCCCTAAAATGGTGGTATATGGTATCTGATTCTGAATGATGAAGTAGATTTAAAATGTGTGATTAATGAATAGATGTCGATGTATGTGCCTCGCCTTTTCTTCGCTATCATTACCTTTTGTTTAGTTGTTGAAGAATGATCGAGTCAAGCGTAGGCGATCTACGACTAACAATAGTAAGTCCATTTCTGCTGCGACTTAGAGAAGCTGGGTAGAAGACTCTTTGACAGTCAATCTGGAAAGAGTGGAGCACTATATTTTCTCCAAATTGGGTTGAACGCATAAATTCATTATGAAGTCTGTTCCTTGATTCGGGGATATACTTTACTTCCACGACTTTCTTTGATAGGGTTAGTTAGTTAGTTGCTCTCCTGTTTTATAAATAAAGTTCTCCTCCTGCGCAAGGGACACAGAAAGAAAGAGGAGAGGATAGTTAGAATGAGTAGGAGATGATAGTTAGTAAGTTGGAAGCATAGTAATAGTAGATATCATGTAAGAGTCAGTATGATAATGAGAAACAAAATCTGTATGATCAAAGACAGAGTTTGTTGTTAGTTTCCACATCAACAAAGCAATGTATACCATTCTATTTTCATGAATTAAGTTTGATGAAGTTCTGAGTTTAGCATCTATGTAATCAGTAGATGCTTGCTAAGGGGTCCCACTTAGTAAGTATCTATAGCTAGTTAGTTAGTTGTTATTTTCTGTTGATCTTCAGTTAGCTTTCATCTTTGAAGTTTTCATACAAACTCAGTCTTATAGTGCTCCTACAGCATAGAGAGTCCATCCCTGTGACTGTTGCTGCAGCATAAGGCCAGTTCAAAGTTTGTGTTTCAGTCGTAGTTGTTATGATTTCTATCATAGTTGAGTTAAATAATTTTGCATTACCATTCTGTGGCTTAGATAGAATTTCTTTCCAGTATTATTTACGCTTTAAGATTTGAAAGGCTGAAACTAGTTCCTAGTGCATATATTTTCTTTAGCGCCATTTAAAGTCAAAAGCCCTAGTTGACAAGTAAAAATGGACATCTATAGAAAGATATAAAACAGTCACTGTTGGAATGTCCAATTCCCGGGGAAGGTTTCTTGTGATATGGATATCATCCTTTTGTGGTATGAGAGCCACATCAAAAATAGAAACTTCTTAATAATCCTTGGATTTCACTCACAAATCTATGTCTCATTCAAGAAATTAATTAGTTCTTTGAACTAAAGTAGAAATGACATCACACATTCAATCAGAAAGATTGAAGATAAATAAAAGAACCTTGATCCCTTTATTCATAATTTGAAAGACAAAATACAGAGGAGAGAAACTAATTCCAGAACTTTCAATTATCCCTCATATTCCATTACTATTGTAAAACCATTATGCTCATTACAAATCTGAGTACATTCTTAAGACTCAACATGAATCTATTTCTCTATGCCTGAAAATATAGAACAACTCTTACATGAGCTCAAAATTTGCTTAACCATCAAAAGATCTTTGTAATTGGTCATGAATTCCCATTTATAGAAACATGGGAGCAACAAGCGTCAAGCCAAATTACAATTAATGTCACATTTACATTTGACATACATTTCAATTTTAATTTCAACATTCTCTAGGTAGTTATATTTGCATCCTTTGAAAGTGGGGGTGAAAAGCACATAAGATAAAAATTATTTGCATTTGTTGAAGGAGATAAATCCGCCCTCCAAAAGGAATATTTCATTCATTGCAACATCTCAAAAATATCTTCATCATGAACCAAAATTATTAACCATGTGCATGCCCAATCAACAAAACTTTAAAAAAATGAAAAGAAATACAAAGATATAAAGCTGACACATCCAAGTCAGAACTTATACCACCATTATACATGTTGAAGAGAGAGAGAGAGAGAGTAATATTTTTGTAATAACTCAAGAAAATCCTAATCTATATTATTTCTAGGCTATGCATTATTTTCTCTATTGTCCATTAATCACCATGGTTGTAGATGTCAAAACCAAAATTATACTCACCACCTCATAGTTGCAACTCAATCCTCTAGCACATTCAAGTATTTTCTTTTCTAGACTTGGAATTCCTCTTCAATAGGCCAACTGAATTTCATGACACTATCAGCCTTTTGTCTATAAGGTGAATATTTGGTTACAACTTGATTGGATTCCTTGTCAAACTCTACCAGGACAATTTATGCATGGACCAACATGCCCATGTTCCTCTTTAAAGTACCCATATCATGATCATGACAAATTAAAGTAGGCTGACTTGAAATGACATCATTAGTTTCCTTTCTCCACTCTTGCAGGGTTTTTATGTTACCATCACCCCTTAAAATATATGAGAGGAGACCATGTTTTGTTTCATGAAATTTGTTGACCAATTCCCTAATCCTAGTCTCCAAAGGCTCTATGTTCCCCCTGAACTCCTTAGTTTCATTTACAATTGAAATGGTGGGCTTAAGCTTCTCAAAGGGATCAACATCTTTCTTGGCTCCAATAGACATCAATCACAACTCTTGTAACCTGGGGATCCATGTCTCCATAAGTGGAATATCTCTCTCCTTATCATTTCCAAAATTATTTATAGAAGACTTCATGGAGGAATAGCTATCATGAATGTTGTTTAATCTATTAATAACTCCTCCTTGTTGGCAGCTTCCTCTACCTGTGGTAATTCTGATGTATCTATCTCTACCACTAAAATGGGTACAGTTCCCATATTGTATAGTATAATTTCCCATGAGGAACTTGTGGTAGAGGTATAATTAGCAAGTGGTTGGTTCATGTGAAGTAGTAGGGGAGGCAACATCAGTCCGCATTTTCTCTCATGATTGCAAGTTTTACAATTTCTCCCTCAATAATGCTATCTTTGTTTGCATCTGCATATTTTGTTTTTCAGTCTTCCCATAATCAACTAGGAAGTCATTGTATTGCTTCCTAAACTTCTCCTTCTGTGTAGTTAGTGATTCCACTTTGGCTTTTGTAAACTGAGCAACATGCACTGAAATTGTTGGTTCCTCAAGAGCTGGTGTCTCTAAAACTCTCTTTATTATCAAGCCTCCCCTATAGTTTGGTGTAGGTTCTATAATGCCAGGATTTCTTATACTTGGAGCTAAGGCCCATATAGCCAATACATCCCGCTGCTCACTGAAAGGAGATCCTTGCAGTGTGATTATAGCTTCCTCCTCTAAATTGTAGATAGGTCTATCACACCTTTTTATCACATCAAAGGAAATCATAGAGGCTAGGTCTCATTCTAGTAACAATAAAACACCACTATCCCTTACGAGAACTTTGTCTTATGCTGTAGTCATTTCATGGAATTTAGCTTTCATTTCCTTCAGGACCTATGCTCGAATAGTTGCCTTAAGAAACTCTAGATGAAGACTTCTTTGCTTTTCCACAATAGTAATATACTCATCCTTCTTAGTTGTGTAGGAAAACTCCATGAAAGCTTGGTATTTTACAAATGAGTCATCATCCGTGAACCTTGTGCACACTTCCACACTGACATCATTAGTATTGTTTATCCTAGTGAGGTCAGCCTTGCTGAACATCATAACCAGTTGTTGCGGCACAATCATTGCTAGTGCAGGAGGCATTCCTTGTTGCATTTCCTGCTCAGATACCTAGATTTCCTCATCAAATTCATCATCAGAATCCACCAAACCTGTCAATTTGACCTTTTTCTTCTTTAATGGTGGCTCTTTTGGTGTTGAGGTATGTTGTGATGGGGCATCAATATCCATAGTTTCAGGCCCAATTGACCTCAGAGGAGATGGTGGTGGAAGTTTTGGCACTGGAGAAGATCTTTGCCCCTCTTATTGAGAGGGAGTAGCAGTTGCATCATCCTTCTTTGATTTGTTTTTCCTCCTTATGAAAAACTTTATTTTTGTTACTTAGGAGGCTGATCTATAGGCTTTTCCTCCATAATATAAATGTCTCCCCCACTCTATTCCTCTTCCATGGGGGCTTTCCCCTTGTATTGAATCACTCTTTCACCTCCAAGGTGACCAACCATTGTTTCAAAGTTCCAGAACACATGTTCCATTCTTTGCATTATAATGGGGATTTTTGTAAGAGCAACAAATTTAGGATCATTTTCTCTTTCCTTTCTTTACATTTTGTTAAAATCAACCCATAAAGATCAAAGATGTTCCTTATTACATCCTCGAGGTACTAGAAAATATGCTCAAATTTGGAACTCTTGTTCCTCAACTTTAACCAGGCTATGAAACCCTCAGGATCATGATACTCTCTTGCCCATACTCTTTTCATGTGAAATTTTTTGAGTATATTATTTATATTATTCCATCCTCCTTTAATCATTACAAAATCATAAAAGCATGTGTATGAAGGGATAAATATTCCTTTTCCCTGATCCTTCAAATGTTTATTCTCCACAGTTCCCAACTAATACATCACCTCAAGAAACCCAATTCTTTCTGGCACACATGTAGGCAATAAGTGAGGTGTCACAATGGCACCATACACTCTCAAAATCATATATGTAGTATAAGGGATAACATCTCCCCAATTATGATTAACCCCTAATTCAAGCCTCCTAGCTTTAGGTCTCAACAAAATATGCAGGGCCTTGGTAATTCTTGGCACATTCATAGATAGAGCTCTTCTCAATTTAGAGGAAAACAAGTTCTCAAATATCACAAAGTCAAATTTTCTATCATCTTTATCAAGAACACTAGTCTGACATTGGACTAAAAAATTCCAAATTATCCTCTACCCTAGCCAGTGTCATATTTGTCCCAAAGCACAGTGTGCCTTTGAATAGAAACATGTGCATGAGTAGTGAATACCAACTGAATCTTACCCCCATCTCACCTTTCTTCAACTTTACTAGACCCTCATGAATTTTTTATGCAAGAAACCCCACATAATTATTTATTGTGCAATAATGAGGGTGGTGAAGGTGGACCACCATATACATCCATGCCATAGGTATTCCAATAACTGGGTCATAACTAATTATTTGACAAATGGAGTAGAAAGTTAGTTGGAAATAAGGAACAAAATAATTAATAGGATAGGGCTCCTTATCAAAAGGTCCCAGTATAACCTTATGATCATTAATATTTAATAGGTACTTTGGCAATATATGGACCTTAAAATAATGTTTAGTCTTATCATACTCCTCCCTAAAAGCCTTTTCATCAATCTGAACCAGGTCTTCTCTAAATTTAGTGAGTTTGAAAACATGAGCTCCATCTCTTCCTTGGTGACTTTAACCATGCCAATTCCATCAAAGGACCTCATAGTCGTAGTGACTAGGTAGAATTGATAGCTATTGCTCTTAATAAATCAATATCCAGGCATACACTCGATCAATTTTCCAAGGGTTACCAACTAGAACACCATAATTCCTATTTCCAAACTAGCCACAGAACAATTTCCACCCAGTGCAAGGAAATTTGGCATTCCTAATAGTACAATACTTTTCAACCAGGTGCTCAACTACTTGTGTACCCCATAAAAGAAATTGACCCTTAGGGTTTTCATTGGTCCAAGGTGGTAGCTGGTCAGCTAGGTCCTTACTCAAAATTCTTTTGGAGGTAGAGGCCTCCTCCTTAGATGAAGATGCTTTTGTTTTACAAGCCATGACTCAAGGGATTTTTTAAACTAGAGTTTTTGATTTCACAAAATAAAACATACAGATCAAACAAGGGTTTGACACAAATTATAGCAATACATGACTAACTAAATGTTCTTAAATGAACGTCAAACCTTAAAACAAATGTAAAGCCAAGAAAAACCTAGTGAAAAAATGATAGAGAAAGCATAATTGAACAAGTTCTTAATAAATTCAAAGGTGGGATAGTATACCAACTTATTGACTTGGAACGCACTTAGAACCCTAACTTTGACATTAAACAGGCTTGAAAATGTAGTACGAGCTTCCTTGGATACTTGAAATGCTTTTATCAATCCTCAATTGTGCTTTAAAACAAGTTTTAAAAGCCTTATAATCTCTTAATTTGGTATCTTGACATCCTATCTACCATTATGGATTGATTGTGCAAACTAGAATGAATCACTTTCCCTTGATCTCAACTTTGAATACTATGTGTTGATCTTGCAGCAAAATGAAACAACCACCAGTTCAAATAGTGTCAACCTAGTTTGAAAAAGATGACTATGAGCAATTGTTTCTTTTATCCAATCCAAACAATCCATGTGGAGCCACTTTTTGGTGTTTTGTGGGATCCACCAATTCCTTGTCATTTAAGCATAAGCCCATGCGTCATGTTACCCACTCCCCCATGAATCTTTACCCGTGTGCAACTTTTACGAATGGGAAGACAGGGTAGGGATGAGATTAAGTATTCCACCTTCAACATGCATGTAGCTTAACACGATCTCACATTCCTACGCACACAATCCTTTGGACCAATTGAAGGCCATGATTAAAGGATCCACTTGTTGTTATAGCACGTTCCTCTAAAATTCCCTTTAGTAACTAGAACTTTAGCACATTCAATTTATGGTGAAATATCTCATTAATTTTCTTCCATTTCATAATGTTTCCTTTGTGTCTCAGGTGACGCCATGTGGTTTTCTCATGCTTCCTCATTAAGAGATAGGAGGTAGAGGTGGGTCCCACATGGGATAGTAGGGAGTGGTTAGGATTGACCCACATCACCCCTCCTCAACCATCGATCTCATTAAATGGAGATCATTCCTTCTTCAAAGCCTATTAGAGCCCATAGACAAATGTCCTCTACTTGCTGCCCTGTGATAATATTTAAAAGTTAAAAGTTCAAACGAGGAAGAAAGAAATGGCCAAGATGTAGTCGTGTCACTTTATCACCACCATTTATGTGGTCCATTTCACCACTTGCTGAGTTTTCAATGATGTTGGGCCCTCATGTACGGAAGATACATGGTGCTTGCTTGCTAGCTCGTGATAATATTTAATGCAAAAATAAATCAAATGAGGGCACATGGAGTGGCCAGGATGTTCTCTCAACGATCAAACGGTCCTCTTAAAACAAGAGATCTGCACATTTCAATTGTTAGTTCACAAAAAGGGGCCACCACTAGGTAGATAATGGGTGAGGACATAAAAATTTAGGATAAAACTTAGGACTTTGAAAAATATTTTGATGATTTTTCACCTGCATAATACAAAGACAACATTGTATTAAGATGATTGGTAATGACAAGATTACTAGGATTCAAGGGTTGGTCAATGAACGATCCAAAAGGCACAAGTCACAACTTAAAAAGACTGGAAACTAGTAATAGGAGGTCAATGATTAATTAAAACCACAACAAAGGATGTAGACTTAAGGTCATTTGAAAAGGTTTAAGCAACATAAACCCTAAGGCATAATAACACAAGACAACCTTAAGCCTAGAGACATGAAACTAGCCAGACTTTGCAAAAAATTTAGGGGGAACATAAAGCATTTTATAAGGGTTCCACCAGATTCTTTAGATGATAAGGTTATTTTTAATAACTTTTCCTACATTAAAGATGAGGATTCATTAGATGCTTAAGCTATTATTAGTGACTCTTCTAGTGTTGTTGGTTTTAATCTTGCATTAGTACAATAAGACTTCATTTTATTAGAGGTTGGTGGCACTAGAGGATGGAGTAATTTCCATCATCTTAAGTTAGCTTCTCACTTTGAGATAACGCTTTGTATGAGAAGCATTTTTGGTTTTTTTTCTTGCTTGTCCTTGTTATTGTTGATAGATTTAAAGATACATGTATTGTGAATTTTTCTTTTTTTGAGGCAGGTAAGGAGTTTAGCGAAGAGCTCAGTATGGATTGTATCGCAAATAGCTCATGACACTATGACCAAGGATTACAAATTTATGAGGGTTGTTTTCCATTAATTATGGTCTAGACCAAGGGTTATACCTTTATGAGGGTCAAGGAGACAACTTGGAGGGTGGTTGTCCAATAACTATGGTCTATAATTTAGAAGGTTCATTAGATGAAGAACTTGGGAATTCAGCTTAGAGCTTCTGGAGGAGTTCCACCTGATTCAAGATTTATTTCTTTGGAAGGAAAATCTTCTCAAGAATGTATACACATTTTGTAATTAGCAAGTTTTTGTTATGTAAACATTAAGGGGGGGTCACTTGGCAAAGTGAATAAGAGCTTTTAGGGGTTACATTTGTAGGAACAATGTAATAAGGGGGGAATGTTAGGTGGTATATAGTATATATTTATGCAACTACTCTCGCGGTTTCTCAACCGCCTCACTACTCCCTCTATGCTCACCCTTCCTTTCTATAAATTTAGATGTAATTCCAAATATAAAGTTCAATCAATTACATTTTCTCTCACAATATGCACTATGTACATCAAATGGTAGTAGAAGGTAAGGAAATAGATCTTTGTGAGGTCTTGTGTGAGTAGCTCCTCTAAAACATCCAACAGACAAAGAATAGCCACTATAAATTTAGGTATGGAACTCTTACCATTTTCTTAATATTTTACCTCATGAATATATTGCTATATTTTCTATTGGAAAGTGTGGGAGAAAAACAAACTGGTAGTTATGGAAATTAATGACCATGTTAAGCACTTAAAATATGTAATATAATTCATTATGATATATTGGGGCTTCTTTAAAATTGCACCTCAAGATATGAAAATAAGGGAACACATCTCCTATGACATAGTGAGACAATACATAAATAAAGTTGTCTTTCTCATCAATAAAGATTACAACTTGATGAAAGAAATTAAGCCTAAGGTTTCATGGATATTGCAACTTCCATATGAAGTTAGTGATGAGAAGATAGAATCTTCCAAAACTACTCTCATAAAATTATTGAAGGACCCCAAAGAAGAAATTTTTTCCACATACTACAAATTTATGGATAACGTAGCCTAAAAGAAAATAGAGTATCACATGGGGGTAAGTACAAAGTTTTCTCACACTTTTATATAGGAAATGACCAACACTGAACCAACTTTTTAACTTGAATCAGTAAAAAGTGGCATATGCGTTTTGAATTTTGAAATGGTGTAAACTAATAAAATATGTATTTTTTAGCTTATTATTTAAATATAGTTATTTATAAAATTGACATTATAATTTATTTATTGATAAAATGCTAAAAAATTAAGTAAAATGGGACGTCGCTAATTATATAGTAATTTTTTATTTTTTCTTTCAATTTTTTGTGTGTATTTATAACCTAAAAATTTAATGCATGGATTTATTTTTTCTCAATATC
>VDFB02189576.1:0-32571 GCA_007258455.2 Sequoia sempervirens
TAGCATCTTTTATGAAGTATAATGGGGAGCAACAATCGTCGGAAGCAAAAACGTAAGAGAAAGCTTACAAAAGAAGAAATTGAAGCATATAGACAAAAAGATAGAGAAAGTCATAGGAAGAGAAGATAAGGTATGTTAAATATTGGTGAACCTAACCCTATGGTCTTTCAAGTGAAGAGGAAATTGAAGAAGATGTTCAAGGTGAAAATATTCAAGGAATTAGAAAATGTTGGAATTAGAAGATGTTAGACATGATGTATTCAAATTTGGAATAAATAGTAGGGGGAATTGATAATGAAAATCAAGGTGAAAATGTGGATTTGAGATGTTAAACCCATGATATTGAAATTAGGAATGAAAATATTGAAATTTATAATGAAAATGTTCAAGGTGAATATGTCAGATTTGAAGATGTTAAACATGATATTGAAATTGGGGATGAAATTATTCAAATTGATATTGAAAATGTTCATGGTGAAAATGTTGGAGTAAGTTTTGAACTAATATTGAAGCAAAGTGTAAATTATGTTTCACCCAGATTACATGAAATGAAGAACCTTGTGTGGAAGAAAGACATATTCCAAATTCAAGACCTTCAGAACTCCTAAGTGGTTGGTTAGTTGATGGGAACATTATAAACAATTTTGAAGGCAAGAGGTCAACACAAACTGTTCAGTTGTGGGATAGAAGACTTTTCAACCAATATTTTAGAGATAAGACATTGACCGAGCAATGCCAAATTTTTGTACAATTGCTAAAGATGCAAAAGATGAGACCTTTGCTAGCCAAATTGAAGATTCATGTGAACAAGAAGACCAAAAAAAATTCTATTATTGTCAAAAATTGTTTTAATGCTCTCAAGTCTATTGGAAAAAATAACAAGGACAAGGATAAGAGAGTTGATCGAAGAGTCATTACAACCGCCCTAGTAAGCCATCAACTGAAAAAGGCTCACTTTATGAGACAAACTTGTATTGATTTTGACATAAATCGTAAAACTTTGGATAGAGAACTTGCAAGAAGAGAAAGAATAGATGATCCTCTTCAAAATGATACATGGGCTTTTTCCAAGAGGCTTCCACGTGTTGATAAGAAGCTAACAGATAATGTAAAGTAGGTAATTCAGTAATTTTGGCATGATAAATCTAGAGTATCACCCAATGCAAAGGATGTTTTAAAGTTAAGAATTGGCAATCGAGATTGTACACCACATCCTAAACATTTCTTGGAATCAAGCCAAAGAATGTTGTTCAAAAAATTTATTGAAACACATCCAAATATGGAAATCTTGCAAAGGACTTTTCAAGGTTTGAAGCCATTTTATTGTGTGCCTCTTAAGATTTGTAATACTTGTTGTTGCAAATACCATGTGGAGTTTTCAATGTACCATGAGCTATTATGTTATATCCATTTTACTTTGCATACTAATGAAATGTTGCAGGAGTGTTCTGCAATGCATCTTCCGAAATCATCAAGGGACTTGTTAGATCTATTTTTATGTTCTAGAGATGATGGTTGCTTTTTCTATAGAAATGATTGTTTAAATGCAAATTTCTCACAATGTGGTGGCTTGTCAAAGTTTGTTCAATGTTTTCATGAGAGTTCCAAACATGAATTTGGAAAGAAGCTTGTTGAGAAAAAGAGATATGAGATAGTCAAATATACTTTCCAAAGTGGAGGTGAAGGTTCTAGATGTGAGTTGTTTACAAAAGAATGCAATGTTGCTGATTTTATTTTAGATTTTAAGGACAATCTTTTCTACAAGTATGTAAGTCATAGTCATAGGTCTCAATGGTTGGATCAACAATTTAGGATGTGTAAGGACTCTTTTCCAATTGGCACTATTATATTAGTGGTTGATTTTGTAGAAAACTACACATTGCAACCAAAAAATGAGGTACAATCTTAGTATTACAATTCCATTCAGATTGTTATTTTGGCCACATAACATTTAGAAATGCACCTAATAGTACAAAGTAGGATCAATGGTAATCTATTAGGAGGAGTTTTTTAGGTTTTAGGGTCAAAAAAATATGGAGATCCCAACTTGTCCTAGTTGTTGCTTTGTAGCATTTGAAGGAAAAATTAGTAAATTTGTTTAGGGACAAGCAAGAACAATGTTTTGAACATGTAATGATGCTATTTAAATCCATTAAGTGAGGTCTTAGCAAAGTTAGAAGTGGAAAAGTGCAACATTTCATTGAGTCATATTAATGTGAAAAATGTTTGTATTTTGGCCTTCAACAGTCATTAAGGTTTCAAAAGTCAGTTAAGATTGGTGGTTAAAGGAATTGGGAGTTGGATTCTAAGGAATAGAAATGTACTTAAGGCCTTCAAGGGCTTGAGACAGGTTTGGTTGAAGGAGTTTTTTTTTTTGAATCAATAAAGTTTCAATTGCTTAGTTCAAATTTTACTGTTTTTCTTGTGTTTTATGCCTGTGCATAGGACATTCAAGAATTTTTGTATCAAAAATTTATGTAGAAACATTATTACATGTCTTGAATTTATTTTGACTTCTTAATAGAGGGTTTCTTTATTCATTTTGTGCCTCAAAACTCAGACTTTCTCTAGACAGGTCCCTGAACAGGGGAATAAGAGTTTTACAGTTTTAATGGCTTGAATCTCATCCCACCTACTGTGTGCCAATGTGACTCAGTGGGATGAGTTGGTAGGGCTTAGGAAATGATATTTCAAGAGTTTAAGGAGTGGAGAACCGGGTTTTGAAATAAAATGAAGAGTTAAAGGTCTTAAAATGGTGGTTTTTTTTCACTTGAAAATAGAGTTTTTACCCTAGGGTTTGCAAAAATATTTGAGATACCAGAAGTTTCTTTGTTTTCTAAGCATATTGGGGCCTAAATAAATGTGTCTAAGGTGGTGGAAAATTATGAAAGGTTGTGGAAGTGCTACATCCAACAAACCATCAAGAATTACACTAAAAACAAGGGTTTTCTTATTTGATGGTTATAGTTCAGTACAAATGGAATCCAATTGTAGAATATTTTTTTTCTTGGAAATTTATTTGCTTCCCCAAGGTTTTAGGGGTCTGTGTGGTGTTTGAAGGTATGTTACTTTGCATTTTTGGGCTAATTGAGTAGCCTTTTCAAGGGTGAATGTATAGGAAGTCAATGTTGGTCCAAAGGAGCCTATGTTGTTTCTAATGTATGTTGTGTAACTTGGAAATGGGTGTTTGAATCAGGCATGTTTTGGTATGGTGTTTTGGGAAATTGTGGAGTAATTGGACAAAAACTAGTTTCTCACTATTACAAGGGTTTAAGGGGGTTAAAGAGGGAAATGTGTATTCAGTTGCTTGTCAAATTTTAAGGGAGTTTTGGAATGTCCAAAGATATCAGAATAATCTTGTTAGATGCCTCAAATAGGCAGGTTGCAAAGATTTTGTGATTGTGCCCTTGTGTCTACATCAATTTTTCACCTAATTTCACTCATTTTTGCCTCGCATGGCAACTCACCAACTCAAGTACAGACGTTTCTAGATCTCTAAACTCACATAGTCACCTTATACAATCCTAATTAAATCTACCATGGCCATACCATCTAGCTACATACAGTACAATAGATGGTATGGCGTTTTAGAACTTTGCACTCTTAAGGGAAATTGTCGGTCCAATGTAGTTTAGAGTGATTCGGTGTATTTGGGTGCAAAGGAGGACCATATCTAGCATAAACATACCCATCCAGATGGGTTGGAATAGTTCATTTGGTCGTATGAGTTGCTGAATGAAAGTTGCACCACTTTGCAACTTTGCATTGCTTGCATCTGACAACTTTTCCCTCAGCTGAAAACTTGCCACCACGGGAAAATGCGTCTGACATAGAAAAAATTAAGAGAGGTTATTGTAGATGGGCCAAACAAGATCCCATAGCCTCAAATGGAGAGTTTGTAAATGTCATGGTTTCTGAGAAATAGCCCTTCAAAGATTGTTTCCTTTTAGCACTTTGGACTCTTAAGGGAAACCACCGGTCCAATGTAGCTCAGAGTGATTTGGCATATTTGGGTGCAAAAGAGGACCATCCCTAGCGTAAATGTACCCATCCAAATGTGTTGGAACAATTTTTTTGTTCATATGAGTTGTTGAATGAAAGTTGCACCACTTTGCAACTTTACACTGCTTGCATCTGACAACTTTTCCCTCAGGTGAAAATTTGCCACCATGGGAAAATGCCTCCAAGAAAGCAAAAACTGAGAGAGGTTATTGTAAATGGGCCAAACATGATCCCATAGCCTCAAATGGAGAGTCTGCCAATGTCATAGTTTCTGAGAAATAGCCCTTCAAAGATTGTTGCCTTTTAGCACTTTGGATGCTTAAGGGAAATCGTCGTTCCAATGTAGCTTAGAGTGATTTGGCATATTTGGGTACAAAAGAGAACCATCTCTAGCATAAGTGTACCCATCTAGATGTGTTGGAATAGTCCATTTGGTCATATGAGTTGCTAAATGATAGTTGCAACACTTTGCAGCTTTACACTACTTGCATCTGGCAACTTTTCCCTCAGCTGAAAAACTTACCACCATAGAAAAATGCCTCTAAGATAGAAAAAATGAGAGAGGTTATTGTAGATGGGACAAACATGATCCCTAAAATAGAGATTCTGTAAACATCACATTTTCTGAGAAATAGCCCTTCAAAGATTGTTGTCTTTTAGCACTTTGGACTCTTAAGGGAAATCGTTGGTCCAATGTAGCTCAGAGTGATTCAGCATATTAGTTGTAAAAGAGGACCATCCCTAGCATAAATGTACCCATCCAGATGTTTTGGAATAGTCTGTTTGGTCGTACAAGTTGTTGAATGAAAGTTGCACCACTTTGTAACTTTACATTGCTTGCATCTAACAACTTTTCCCTTAGCTAAAAACTTGCCAAGGCCATGGGAAAATGCCTCCGAGATAGAAAAAATTGAGAGAGGTTATTGTAGATAGGACAAACACAATCCCATAGCCTCAAATGGACAGTCTGTAAATGTCACAGTTTTCAAGAAATAGCCCTTCAAAGATTGCTTCTTTTTAGCACTTTCGACTCTTAAGGGAAATCGTGGTCCAATGTAGCTTAGAGTGATTCGACATATTTGGGTGCAAAAGAGAACCATCCCTAATGTAAACGTACCCATCTAGACATGTTGGAATAGTTTGTTTGGTCATACGAGTTGTTGAATGAAAGTTGCACCACTTTGCAACTTTACACTGCTTGCATCTAACAACTTTTCCCTCAGCTAAAAAATTTCCCCCATGGGAAAATGCCTTCGAGATAGCAAAAACCAAGAGAGGTTATTTTAGAGGGGCCCAACATGATCCCATAGCCTCAAACAAAAAGTTTGTAGGAATCACAATTTCCAAGAAATAGTCTGTCAAAGATTGCTGCCCTTTTGCACTTTGGACTCTTAAGGGATTTCATTGATTGAATGTAGCTCGAACTGCTTCGGCCGATTTGGGTGCGAAAGGGGACCATACCTAACCTAAACGTAACCATCTAGATGTGATGGAACAATCAGTTAGGTCATACGAGTTGTAGAACAAGATTTATTTATGTAGTTACAAGTAGTTTTTCACCCTCCAACTAAACTCCAATGTTGATTTTTGTGTGAAAAAAAGCCATGAGACCATAGCTTGTTGAATTCTTTTTAATGGAAACTAGTGGGAAGTAGAGTTAACTTATTCATAGATTTAGCATTTGAGATTGCAGGAAGACATCAAAATGGCTAGTGTACTAAATAAATTCTTATGATTTCTAAAGAATGCTGATAACTCTACTCAATTGGCTTCTTTTTTCAAAATCATACAAATTGAACCTTGGCATCAATAAAATTTGTATATCAAGCTACCAAAATTTAAGTTTCAATGATGAATATTTATCATGCATGTTTTAAATGACATTCAAGTTTATGGTGGTTTTGTTGTTTATATGATGTTATGTGATATTCTAATCCTATTTCATGCTTCTATGCTGCATATATATATTTTTTATTTTTACATGTTTTTTTACTAACAAACCCAAAATGAACTAAACTACCCCCAAAAAAAATTTAGCCGAACTGGCAAACCGAACCCCCGAACCCGAATAGGTAAGTTTGTAAGTCAGTTATTTCGAGTTGGTCGGTTGTTTTGTGTGGGTGAGTCTTAAAAAAGGTTGAGGAAGTCATTTTGGGGATTGATGAATGTAATTTTGTGAAGAATCAAAAAGATCATTTTGGGGGAAGCAGGCCTGAGACCCCTTTAAAGTTGGTTTGAGTGCTTTCTTTTCATTTTTTGTGAGTTTTGTGCCAAGTTTTCTCATGGAAAGTAGTGAACCCATATTTTGCATTTTTGAGTAAATTATGAATTATTGAAGCCATCCACCTACTATACCTTTCATGTGGCTCGGTGGAGAGGATGTGTACAATGTGATTTGAATGTGTGTAGGTCCATTTGAGAAAGGGGAAATGATTTTTGAGTCTTGGAGTTGTTGTCCTAAGCAAATCATTGCTTAAATTGCATGAAAATGAAGCTTTTAGCCTAGGGTTTGTTAAAATCAATGAGAGTGGGGGAATCTCTTTAACATTTAAGAATATTGGGGTCATAATAGAGGTGTCTGAGTTGGTGGCATGGTCAGGGGAGTTGTGCAAGTGGGACTTTCAATAAACCCTATGCATTTGCATGGTAAATAGACGATTTCATGGGACATCCTACTAAAGGACCTGTAGGTGTAGAATAATCTTAGAATTTGTTGTTTTATGACACAACTCAATATTTTTTGGGGTGTTCTTGTGAAGATCAAGTGTTTAAAGGGAACTCACTTTGTGAAAGAGGGATAATTCACTAGCCTAGGATAGGGGTATGTTATTGGTTCTCAAATTTGGTCCAAAGGAGTCAAGGGTAGTTTTCACATATGTGTTCACCCCCACTCTGCATCAATCCATAGCTTGTTTGAAAGCACTTGTTTTAGGATTTTAGCCATAACAACAAGCCAGTGAACTATTTGATAAAAAGCTTTGGTACACATGTATGAAAAATGTGGCGGCATAGACAAGGCAATGAATTGTTTGAAAAAATGCCTCAAAGAAACGTGGTCTCATAAAATTCCATGACAAGCAAATGCAATTGGCAGTTGCTCCTAGTTATTAGTTATGTAATGTGAAGTAATTGCATAACTGCTTAGGTTGACTTTGTAAAAACTATATTGTAATTGAAATTTTTTCATCTATCAACATCTATTTGTTAGTTATGCAATGTGAAATAATGCTTTGAGTTTGAAAGATGTGCAATGCAATGTAATCAATGATATGAATATAAACTACATAATACAACCATTCTTTTTTATGCTCTTGTACATTGATATTTAACCATTGCTCACTTGATTAAATTTTCAAAGAGTTTAATCATGCACATGAGGAAGAAATTAAATTTTGATTGTCAACTTCTATATATCAAATTATCCAATAATCTTGAGTGTATCTCCATATACAAAAATGGCATCAACTCCAACTCAAACAAAGTTTTACAAAATGTGGCATATGCCATCTCGATGTCTATTCAAAATTTACATGCCAATATGTCTATCTCATCCTAAACTACTGGTGGATCATCAAAATGGAGACTCTTTGCAACACTTGTTGGCTCTAAAGGTAGTTGCACAAGAAAAATTCAAACCACAATTGAGAATAGTTATACTATATGATTTAAAATCGAATAATTAACATCAAAATCAATATACATTGAATTATAATTGAACTCTAAAATTGTAATCTTGATTACCTGAAATATTTGTCTCTTCAAAGGGTCAGGAGTCCTAGAATATGCCCCTCTCAAAGAACCAACCAAACCAACTTTTGTAATGTCAATCTCTATATGTTAACAAAAACATAAAATTGATCCAAGTTAGCATACAATTGTCAGTAATAGGAACATATTAATACCAACCACAAAATAAAATAATCACACACCTCTTTAGGCTGATATTTTTCTTTATCTCCTTTAGGTGTTTTGACACCTCCTCCTTGAGGTGTTTCAACACCTACTCCTTCAAGTGTTCCAATACGTACTCCTTCAGGCATTGTGGCACTTGTCAACAATGATGTATAGCTCATAACTTCCTGTACATAAAAATGACAAGTACATATGAAACTACCAATCTATATTGATGTATGTATAATCAATATAAGATATTAAAAATCTTAATTCAATTTAATTTGAGTTCAATTACCTTCCCCTTATCTAACATTGCACTTCCATAATATGGACAAGGTTGCACCTTGCTCGCACTTGTCAACAATGATGTATAGCTCATAACTGCATGTACATAAAAATGAGTACATACGAAACTACCAATCTATGTCGATGTATGTATAATGAATATAAGATCTTAAAATTCTTAATTCGATCGAATTTGAGTTCAATTACCTTCCCCTTATCTAACATTGCACTTCCATAATCTAGACAAGGCTGCACCTCACTTGCACTAGGTATTTCCTACAAGAGGAAAATAAGATAAACATATAAGTTATTATATAATTTCATTTATGACAATTCAAATGACAAGCAAGTATATAATAAAAAAATTTAACTGTGTGCATGTCAAGGCAAAATGAAATGGCCCTAAGGGTGTTATCTGTCACCTATGTGAGCTCCTCCTCAGACATCAACTATTAAATAGACCATGTAAATAAATATTACTACATTATAGTATCTCTTATTAATATTCATTTAAAAACAAATGTAAAGTATGAATTTACAACTTAAATCTTACTTGTGGCACTATTCCAATGTCCCCCTCTCTAGCAGGAGAGGACTCTGTAGGGTGCACTCCACTCCCCTGCATCTGATCTATAATGTCCACATTATGGAGGTCATAATCAAAAGTGTCCAAGGGATGCTCAACGGGTTGTACAAGAGGACCCAAGCATATCTAGCGGTACATGGAGCAAGTATGTGGCACACAAATATGTGGACCTGACGAGGATGATACAATAGCACTCGAGCCATCACCAACATCACTAGAATGTGGCTGAGCTACTGTAGAAGCATGTGAAACCAAAAGACCACTCAGAGTGAATAGCCTGGATAGTTTGTGTGGCCACATCTTGCATAATATCTGGATGATATACTAGAGGTGGCGGAGGAAGGAGAGGAGGGGGAACATATGGGTGCAAGACTACTCTAACTACCCCTAGTCTATCCTAGGGCATACCTCCACCAACACCCTAGAAGGGTTTAATGTCAAAGTAATTGACATGATGCCCTAACACAAACTCAACATATAATTTTTTAATAAATTAAAATGCTATATCACAATTGTTGTTCAGTGGTTTATCAAAAACCATACACCAATGATCCCAAAAGTTATCTACAATGTCCCTATGCATGCAACATTTTATAGAAAGTTTTGGTTTATTAACACTAACTGGAAAACTAGTGCGGGGGTTAACAAATAAAGAGACTATTTGGGCTTTGGTTATTCTAAGATCTTTCACATCATCATAAGACAATCCACATGCATAATATTCCCTCATGTCTTCTTGCCATGAATGAAAGGCATTATGTTGGGTGGAGAGGGTTTCTATATTTTTAATTATTTCCTTCAATGTGTCTGACATCTCAAATAATCAAGGGATTCTCTTATAAACTTTAGAAATGCCCTTTAATTGCTGCAATTTTTCACCAATTAATTCTTCATTTGATGGCTACAGAGGTGGTGGAGCATTTGGCATTTGTGCATTTTCATTCTCAACTGGTGGATCATTTGCAACTTGTGCATTTTCATTCTCAGCAGCCATAATGCCTGATTAAAGTTAAAAACTAATTAATCTAATTGAAATTAGACAGTATAAATGAAAATATTGTAAAAATACCCTAGTTTTAAAAAAAAAAAAACCCTACTTTTTAACAAAAATCTATAAAATTCTCTAATTTTTAATACAAATACATAAAAACACTATTTTTAAATCAAAATCCATAAAAAACATTCATTTTTAATCAAAATCCATTTCATAAACTCAAACTCAAATTTTCATAAAAATTCAATCAAAAACCCTATTTTGAAAAAAAATCCATAAAAAACTAACTAAAATTATACAAATCTAATTTAAAATTCGATCAAAGCAAAGAAAAATCTAAAATCTAACCTTTTCAAAATGGATATCGACTAGATTGGATATTGACTAGATTGGATATCTGATATGCGGAGAACCTCCTCACTATGCACCCGCGGCCTGTTTGTGAATGTGAAATGATTCTAATAAGCCCAAATTATGTATATATATATATATATTTGCCTCAAATCGGATATCCGATATGAAGATCTTGGTTTTGGCATTGCTTTGATGTGTACTGACACCCAAGCCACAAAAAAGTCAACTCAACATTTTCGCCTTTTTGGGTCAATGAAAAATGTAATTTTTTCCCCATTGCCACTTCTTGGCCCATCATGATCTTGCACATACCCAAAAGGGTTCTAAAATATTTTTCTTTTCAAAAAATTAAACTTTCTAAAGAAATAATTGAGGGATTGGAATAGGACCATGCTTTAAAAAATGCTTTTCATGACAATTAATGAATTGAATTATACCTAGAAGATCTTAATCAAAAAATTATACATAAGAGAATGTTTTGAGAATATTAATTGAATTTTTTTTTATTGGTAGAACATTGAGTTTTTTGTGAGGGAGAAAGAACTTCTAGAAATGAAAGTCTAGGGAAACATGGCTTCAAGAGGAAAATTTAAATATAAAATTTATTCATAATGCTTCAAAAGAGAACAAAATAGAATTGAATTAGTAATTGTATAAGATGGTGGCAATTTAGATATCCTCGTGGATATCCAAATAAAATTTATTCACTAAAAAATATATTGATGTTTGAGGATGGTACATACATATTTGAAATTATGTCAACTATTAAAAATATTCCTTGTGTGATTTCAACATACAATAATTCCTTTCTCATGGCACCAATCATGTTGGAAGAAGCTAGATGTGTAACTTTCTAAATTCCCCCAAATAAATATTTAGGGATGGATGGTTCTACAATACATTATATTGAAAGTGTTGGTATACTATTATCATGAAAATACATAATATTGTTGAAGATTCAATAATATTTAGTAAATTTATTAGACATCTAAATGTTATAAATATTTCTCTCATTTCGAGGAAGCCATCTTACAATACTTTTACTAAATTTTTCCATATCTCTCTACAATATAATATATAAAATTATTTTGAAGGTCATTAATAATTGATTGAAAGGAATTCTCCTCGAGCTTATATCACAAAAGCAAATAAATTTCACTCCTTGTCAAAGAATTTTTTATGGTGTTATAATAGCTCATGAAGCTATTTATTTGATTGAATGCTCAAAGAAAAAAATATGATATTGAAGTTGGATGTAAATAAGGCACATGATAGAGTGTTTTACCCTTTTTATGATGGTGCTTTGCAAATTTGGTTTTAGAATTAAATGGCTTGATTGGATATTTAATTATATATCCACACCTTTCTTCCCCATATTGATTAATAGTTCTCTATGTGACTTATTTGAGGTATCTAGAGGATTCTGTCAATTGGATCCTTTATCCCCTTTCCTCAAACTATGTTCAAGGGAAAGGTTTTAGGTCATGCAGTTAAGGCTAAAGCAAGTTTTGGGGTATGCAATGGGGTTAAAATTATGTAGTGTAGAAAAATACATCCCTTTTATATTTCACACCTAATTTGGAATTAATATTAAAATAAAATTAATTATGCCTTAATTTAGTGTTGTAATATATATTCTACATATTCACATTAAATTTAGGGTCCTATTAATTAAAACGGACTTAATTGTGTCTTATTTTTAGTGTTGTAGAGTGTACCTCTTTACACTTTCACACTTATTTAGAGACCCCTTAATTAATTGAGGTTAATTTTCCTTAATTATCCCCTTTAATTCAAATACAAGCCTAATTAATTGCTTTTTCTGAAGAGGAAACCCAACATTCATTAATTCTTAAACATAACACTTCTCATTGAGTAATGTGTGTCCTAGGTGACTGACCTAGGACCTAAATTTAAATTATGTTTTTGGAAGTATTTTAACATATTCGCATCTTGACTTGCATGATTTGAATTTCAAGAAATTAATAATACATATCTATAAATATAAGGCCATTTCACTATGTTTCATCTAGGTTTTCAATTGTTCAATTGAAGAGCAAAAATGGGATTTCAAGAGCATTTCAAGGCATTCAAGAGCATATTTAGTGAAGAATTATTGTAGCAATCAAGATCCAATTGTCATGTCAAAGTCTTCTTGCATCATGCATGTTATTGGAGCTAATATGGTGATGTAGAGTTCCTGATCCATTCAAGTATTCAAAGAAGTGTTTCCAATCAAGTTTCAAGATCAAGATCCACATCCATTGAAGCCATTTCATGCAAGCTGCATATCTACATTCCAAGGTTCATTCAAGGGTTTGGTGATTTTTGAGATAGAGTTGTTCAAATTCATCATTCCTTTCATGTTATTTCATTTCATTTCAAGGTTTAATTACCAAAATGGGGTTTTACCAAGGAAAAACCCTATTCACTAAAAACAAAACACTTTTTCCCTCTTTGTGTGTTGTAGATGTGCAGACCGTTGAAGAAAAGTTGAAGATCTTAAAAGTTCAAAAATTGCAAAGTTGTCAAAGTTGTCACCTTTGTTGTGATCTCACAGAAACTCAGATGTCAAATTTATTTCCAACTATTCGACATTGAAAATCAAGAATCTAGAAGTGCAAACACAATAGAAGATGACCCAAAAATAGATTTTGAAGATCACTACCCAAGACCCATTCACCATAAGGTGAATGAGTCTTGAGACAACTTCTAAAAACACCATTTTGTGAGAGGTACACAACATTTATCCCTTCCAGATCTCCTAGAAGCTTTGTATGTTCCTTCAGTTTTAAGTTTAATCTATTAAATCCAATTGATAGATTGCATTTTGGAGTTGATTTTCTATTTTTAATCTCTCTCACCAAAGTGTTGTTTGACCTAGACCTCTGTCCTAACACAAAAAGGAAAATTGCAAGATTCCTCAAAGAATTCACTCACCTAAGGGTTGAAAGTGGATTTTGAATTGAGAGATCTCATTTCCTAAATGAAATATAAGAATAGGTAGGTTCATTTACCTCATTTTTCCCTTTCTATTTATAGTAAGTTTGGTGAAATGTCCCAAATTTAGTATAAAACCCTGTGTTTGAACCCCTACCTCATTTTTTTATGTTTCATTTTGGTGAACCTAAGATTTTGAACATTCTAATTTATGATTTGGAGTGCATTCAAACCCTAGATCTAGAATTTAGATCAATTAATTGCATTTAAGTTTTCTAAATTTGGCATAAAGTTACATTATATTTTAGGTGTAAACTTGCATTTTGTGTTCATTTTAAATATGAAAATTTAACAAAAATTACATAATGTTAGACTAATGTTGCATAGTACTTACATATTAGTGTATGTTCAATCATTCACATTCAAAAATTGAGACAAAGTTGCATTTCAAAAAGTGTCATATAATTCATCATTTGTCATTAATTTTACTTGCATTGTCATTAAATTTTGGAAAATTCTGTCATAGAAGTTACAATCTGAGACCTGTAACAGAGAACACATAATCACTAAGAAACTAAATTTTTCATTTTTTTTAAAACCTGTATAGGGACCCATTCGCCCCTGGGTGAATGAGTCCTTCAGGGCTTACAAAAACTAACCTTTCTAAGCTTTTTGTGGTTTTTTGCACTTGCTGTGTCTACTGGTAACCTACTATATTAGTCTAGAAATTTTTCAGAATTTTTATTTTATGCATCTAGGTCTAAACATCCATTTAGTGTAGTCATTTTTTAAATCATTTCAAAATCATTTCAGTGGAAAAAATCATCAGATTTGAAAATGTTTGCATTCTTGAAGCTTTACATAATATGGATAAAAGTACTTTTCACTTTTGGATACATAATGTTTACATTCATGAAACTTTTCATAAGTTGGATAAAAGTACTTTTCATTTTTGGGTACACAATGTTTACATTCTTGAAGTTTTGCATAATATGGATAAAAGTACTTTTCACTTTTGGATGCACAATGTTTACATTCATGAAACTTTTCATAAGTTGGATAAAAGTACTTTTCATTTTTGGGTACACAATGCTTACATTCTTGAAGCTTTGCATAATTTGGATAAGAATATTTTTCACTTTTGGATACAAAATGCTTACATTCCTAAATTTTTGCATAAAAATGTTTTTCACTTTTGGGTAAATAATGTTTACATTCTTGAAGCATTGAATAAGATGGATGGAAGTACTTTTCATTTTTGGGCACACAATGTTAGTATCTTACCTTTCTAAGCATGCTAAGAAAAATTTCATCCCTCCCACTTATGAGAATGTTTTAATGAAAGAGAATACAATAGTGGACAATCATGACAATCAAATTTGGTCTTCTCCCAATATCTCTCCTATTTGTAAAGAA
Organism: Sequoia sempervirens; assembly: GCA_007258455.2. Lineage (NCBI taxonomy): Eukaryota > Viridiplantae > Streptophyta > Pinopsida > Cupressales > Cupressaceae > Sequoia > Sequoia sempervirens. The sequence continues at coordinate 14,472 of VDFB02189576.1, forward strand.
GATATTTTGGTGTTAGAAGATATAATCAATGAGAGTTATGAGAGTCATATTTGTCTCTCTTCCCCTACCTCTCCCACATGGGAAGAAATTTTTGGACACAAGGACGAGACCATTGATGACTCCCCTACTTGTGATGAAGTTATTTTAGAAGAACCATCCATTGAAAATCATGAACATCTAGTTTGTTGCTCTCTTAAACACTCTCCTACTAGGGAAGATATCATGGTGCAATAAAATGACAACATTGACACATATCTTTTAAAAAATAGTAATGTGGCTTCCTTAGATGAACATGATGAAGTGATATTTGACTCCCCTTCATGAAGAGATCATGAAAATAAGGATAAGTTTGTTGAGGTTATGAACATTAGAACTCCCTTGAGTCCTCTAATTCTTAGACCTCCTACAAATCCTTTAATTATTGGACCACCTAAGCCTCAAATTATCCTCTATCCACCCTCACAATAACCTCAAGTTCAAACCAAATCCATGATTATCTTAGAGCCACAATAAAAGGAACAATAGGCAACCACAAACCATTCCTACTTCATTACCCTTACCTCAACACATCTTTCCTAGTGCTCCTCATTTTCTTTTACATAGTGGAAAGGAGTATGATTTTGTTGAACTTAAGAATTCTCCTGCTAAGATATCCTTATGGGATCTTATTCAAGCCTCACCTAGTTATCATAACATGCTTCAAAGTTCCCTACAACAAGTTCATATCCCTCCTAATGTGCAACCAAATGGCATAGAATCCATAATTCAAGGAATGAATGCAGACATTGTTTTCCACCAAAGTGAGCTACCTCCTTTGGACACACAAAAACAAAATGAAGCTTTCATGATAGTACCTAAATTATTAATAGGAATGGGATAAAGAGAACCCTTGTTGAAAATGGATCAACCTTTAACGTGTGTAGTGTAAACCTTTTAGATAAGACTAGAGTAGACAAAAGAAAAATACAATTGGAATATTTATCTATCCACAACTTTGATAATGTAGGGAAACAACCGCTTGGTGTGATAACATTACCTGTTAAAACTAGAAAGGTCACATTGCAAACTCCTATTCTTGTCATTCCTGATAATATTTCATATAGTCTTCTCTTGGGTAGACTTGGATTCATCCAATGAATGGGGTGCCTTCTACTCTTCATTGTAAAATGAAGTATGTCTACAACAACAAAGTGTATACAATCGAGGCTGGCCCTAAACCAAAAATTTGTTTGAACATTGAGAAAGACAAGGGAAATCCTTTGAAAACATTGAAACTAACTACACAAGTAGAACCCATACAAGAAGAACAAAAAGATAAGTGTCCTAAACCCTTCACAATGTTATCAGTGGATGATTTGGGATCATTGGATTTTACACCTACATTCATGGGAAAATACAAGATCACAACAAAATATTTCATAAAGGGAAAAGAAAAAGCAATAATTTCAACACAAAATTTAGAAGAACGTTTGAAAGCATCCACCTCAATCACTTTAGAAGAAGAAACGAATTGCACAATAAACTTTGATGAAGTTGGCTATAAAAACCCACTAAATCTAAAAGACATTAAAAATATTTATGGAAGAGGTTATGAGCTTTTGAAACATCTTGGTTATAGTGGAAAAGGATGTGGTGCTAGAGAACAAGGTAGTTGTGTCCCTATAGAGCCTAATACATAAGAAACCACTCATGGGCTTGGTTATTGTCCCTCAAAAGAAATGAAAGAATTAAAGAAATCTTTGCTTAACATCAATGTCATCACAAAAAACACTCCTAGGACATGTCTTAGTAATGATTGGAGTTCGTTTGATTTTATGCCATCCTTTATAGGAGAGTACAAAATCTCACAATCTAAAGAGTCTTGTGTAAGAATGACACCTTATACTAAGCAAGAGATATCTTTGTCGCAAAATAATGGAACATCTTCTACTATTGATCAAGAGAGTATCTTGTCGAGACTTCTCCAAGATTGTTTGATATCTCCCTCCAAGAACACGAAAGAAATTTTATAGCAAGAGCTCATTTTGTGCATATCACAGAGTCCATGGTCATTCTACTAAATAATGCAAGGCTTTGGGTAATAAAATTCAACATCTTAAGGATTGTGGTGCTCTTCCTTGTGTTGAAGCACCTAGTTCCTCTAATTGATATTGATTTTCATTCTATCATGTTTCTCATCAATCATCTTGACTCGTTCTTGTCTTGCACTAAGTGGGGCAAAGGGGTTAGGTAGCCTTGTCCCCGTATGGCACTTTTCGTTGTCTCTTTTGGCTAGTTGATTGCCTTCCATGTATATATAATAGCAAGCTTGGGATGTGGATGACATGCCTTAAGTTGGTTTGCATGTGACATACTTTCTTCCTATGTTATCTTTCGCATTGCATTTTGGGGGCAACCCCTTTCCTCTCTTAAGAAAGCAAGGTAATTAATATGTTTAACAAATTTATGTGCATTCCTATATAAAGACTATGTTTTATACTCTAATGACTTCTAGGAGGAAGTCTAAGCTAAGAGGAGGGGGATGTAAGACCTCACTTTACATGTGATTAATTAAACCCTAATCTGTTTTATGTTTTCCTAAATAGATGATAAGATGTATTGTGGATGATAAATATTGTGATTAATTGACAATATTCTTCTATCTCATTCTGACATTTTTTATTGACGCTACCATGAAGGAGTTAGGACTCATAATTGTGAATATGAGTTGAAATTATAAATGAAATTGCTGTACAATTAAATCTTATTTCAGTTATCAGATTAATGTGATATATGATTGTTGCTTATGGATTCATTAGTAATATGTAGGAAAGGAAGAGTTTCAGTGCAAGAAGGGAAGACCATTGCGAACACATCAAAAGTACATCTCCTTGTGGTCATGAATTTGACCCCCTTCTTGGGAATTAGAAGTAAATAAAGTTAATATGTTGGTAAATTAAGGTGGTGAGGATTGATATTAAAGGGATAATTGATTATGTGTTATGTATGGGTGTAAGTGGGGCTAGGGGTTAGGAACCCTTATCCAAGTGTGAAACTCGGATGGATCCTTAAGTGGGCCTTTAAAGAGGGTTGTTGGCCAATTTTATTGGTTGGGATGCAAAAATAAACCCCCTAGGGTCTATACCATAGTGGTAGGGGTCAAGTGGGCATGCAATAGGGCCTCAAGGACATGATTTGACTACTAAAAAGTCCTCATAATGAGGAGTGACGAATTTTGAGAAGAGGATGGGGGTGAAAATATTGAGGTGTTGTTCAAGTGCATGTTCCCTTCTTTAATGAGGAAATACCCTCATTGATGGAGAGAGTTACACTTCACACCTCCCCATATAAGGGTTGCAAGTTGAAACCCCTATATATCTTGGAAAGGAAGGATGAGTGGGGTGTTACCCACTTCTCCTCTTGGAGAACTTTAGTGGAGATGGTAGAAGGAATGAGAATAGGAGAGGAGTCCACCTCTTTGGGAAGATAGTGATCAAGAGAGCTTGACTTGGAGAGGAAAGATGGATAAAATAGTTCAATCCATTCACCTAAAAGAAAAGAGATAAGTTATTTCTATTTTCACTTACCCTTGTTTATTGGTTGTAAGAAGGTGACATAGTGTATGGATCATGGTTGAAAATAGAAATTAGAGAACCTAGATGCATGTAATTTATGCTATATTAGTTTATACCTTCGTAAAAACAAGAAAAAAAACTCCATTTATCATTGTGGAGCTAAAAAAATTTCTTGCTCGGGGGTATGGCTAGAGCTCATGGAGCTCCATGATTCCATTACAGTAGGGTGGAGAGCAAGCCTTAACCAATTGTGTGTGTCTTTCATTATGTTTCTTTAAATCCATTTGTAATTTGGAAAACTTAGATAATGGAATTTGCACCCAATTGCTATGAAGCTAGTATCAAAGTGACGTATGGTATAAAGAAGGATTTTATTTTGGAAAAAAAAGAAAAGAGAGAAATTATTGCATTAGTCTATTAGTGTTATCTATTGTATTTGCAACAAAGAAAGTATTCTATGTGCTTGCACAAAAAGTATGTATTCATTTATGTGTTGGAATAAGGAAGGGATCGAGTATTATGTAATGAAAATTGCATGTGAAAAAGAAAGTATTCTTTGATGTTGCAAGGAAAGAAAGATGAAAATATAGAAAGTAATCTAGAATGCTTATGCATGAAGTAATTCCAAATAAAGTTCTATGGATGAATATATTTGTTTCAACATCTTTGCTTAACATAGCCAACCTAAATAAATGTAGAATGAGGTATCTCCAAGTTTTGTGTTTATTATCATAGGGAGTTAATATATTTCACGCAAATGATAAACATTTTATTTTTTGCAAGTAGTTTTTATTAATGGAAGAATTATGCAACTTATTAAATTAGTCTTAAATCCACATAAAGAAAGAACATAAAAGTGAAATGGTTATATAAATCATGATTTTCATAAATTAGTGCATTAGGGTATTTGTTATAATTATTTGAACCCTTAAAGTTAACCCATATATAAATATGGTTAATAAATAACCAATCATTTGTTTTGTTATAATATAATGTTTATCTATAGTTGTATGAAGAAAATATATTGCATTACATGTTTGTATATTTTGTATACAAATATAACAAAAAAAAGAATTGAATAGATTTCATAGAATCTACTGCATGCATCGTAATATTGTTAATTGGGTTACAAAATGAAATAAATAAAATGTATCAAACAAAAAAAAAGAATAATTTACAATCGGCCTAGTAGACAAGGTCAATCCCTGCTTCTTGGCATAACCCTCAAAGGAGGGGGGGCATGACCCCATAGGGAGACCGCTCTCTCCACTACTAAATCCTCATTATTATGAGGGTTTTCATTAAAAAAAAAAAATTGAAGATAGTAAACCATTTAACTTCATGCATTTTTAATTGTTGTTTCAAAAAATAATAAAAAGAAAAGAGAAAAAAAGAAACACACAAAACATGTGAATGTTTCCAAACTCATATTTAAGTTGTTGGTTTAAACAATAGTTAAAAGATTACATGAAATAAAATGAAATAGATGATATTCAAATGCTCAAACCTCCTATGTGTTAGAATAATGGATGTTGAATCATCCAGTGAAGCTGCACACACTTCAAAGGACCTTGCCAAGAGAAATTAAACCACACAGAAAGTGTTGCAACTCAGTGCTAAAAAGAGAGATTGCTATTGATCTACAACATTAGATCATAGATTGATATTTGATATGGATTGATTACAAATGTAGAAGATGCCTTGAATATATAGGCATGAATGAGATGTAAGATGCAATATGATGTTGCCATGTGTCTTGATCTAACAACATGTGACAACATAACCCTAACTAACTAGATAAGGATAAGGATAAAGATAAGTTCTAGAAGGACAACTCATCTTCTAGAAGGAATCTTATCCCTACAAACAAGGAAGGGAATATTACCCTATTTATTAAATGGTTTATTAAAAATGCAACCTAGGACTAAATGAAATATGACCTAAGTTAACTTATGCTAGTGTAATAATTAATTAATTACACTAACACCCCCCCATAAGTTCAACTTAGGGAGGAAAAATTCAATGATTATGCAAGAAGATGATGAGATGGGTCCCGAATACAAGGCCATGTTAGGTACCCATGTACATGAAGATGCAGAAAGTCTCCCATAACCAAAGAAAAGGGGAAAAACCAATGGGAACAAAACCCCTCTCCAAAAAAGGAGATGAAAAAGAAAAAAAAGTGAGATAGGATGGGAAGGATAGAGGACTCCCAAATATCCCCCAAGTACACTATCCATCACATGGATACAATACATTAGCCCCCCCATAGGGAGAAAATAGAGAGACTAGATAGCCCCCATGAAAGATGATATCACCAGCAGAAATGGTAAACAAAATCAAATGCAAGTGCAAAGATGCTTCCTATTCTAGATAGGAATTGAAGGAAGGAAGGATGAATGTTGATGATGTCTCTAAACTATGCTCAAATGTCTCCTTGCCTAAAGATGAAGATTCCACAATCAATGAAGAGGGTGAAAAACTAGGACGATGCAAAAACTAATGTTGAACAATATCCAAAGACTGAGATGTGATATATGTGATGGAGACTTGATATCCCCCCTAAATGAAGTGTCCTCAAAACCACTAAAAGAATTCTAAAGCAAATCCAATGGTAGATGTTGAAGAAACCTCAAGTCCTAAATGGAATGATAGGGAAGAAGTCTCATATATGAAATATCTAAATAGAGGAGTGATATCCCTTCAAGAATATCCTCCAAACCTGTAGAGGTAGACAAGTCAGTGATACCTGAAATGAAGCCATCTTGTGATGTCAAGTCTAGAAAATTGAATGTGTCCTGATGAGTGATGATGGTGGAAGTCTCAATCAATGTATCTAGACAAGGAATCACTGATTGTGAAGGGATACCAACTGTCTCTAATGAAGAAGAAGCACTTGAAGGAACCTTGTCAACCTCTTCAGAAAGATCAAGGAAATCAACTCCTTGTACAACAATATCATTATGAGGTACCTGATCTGAAGAGTGACATTCTGAATCATGACCATCAAAAAATGGTGGAGTGTCTGAATCTCCATATATCTCCCAAACCTTAGTCCAAAGGATGTGAGGACAATCACAATGATCAATAGCATTCAAAACATCACAATCAACTTGCATCTTAATGATCTCCAAAACAATGTATCTGCTGCAACTCCAAGAAAATTCATGAATACCTTCACTTGGATGCAGAACTATACCAAACAGATGTGGTAACAAATCAAGTGATTGGAGATGGTATCTGATCCCATCCTGCCATTACTTATAGTTACCCTTATGCAACATAACTAGAGAAAGAGTATATGCAAGCCCCATAATGAACTTTCTCCAAAAAACACAAAGACAAATACCTTCAACAACAAAGAAAGACTTCCAAAGATGATGTGCAACTGAAGTGATGCTACCCAGATCAAAAAATCTTGTCCCAAGCTTCAAAATAACTAGGTTATTGATCAAATGCACCAAGAAAAAATATCATGCAAGAGTACTTGGAGTTGAAAATGATCAAGGAGTCTGGACTAATGAAAAAAGCTCTAAATCGCCTTCCTGATACCGTTGGAATCACTAAAATCCGACAATCTGATGAGAAGTTATGAGCCTTTATGTCCAAACTAGGGTTTTGACTTTAGTTGAATGTAGAAATTTCTACGAGAAAATTTTCACAGAATGGATGTCACCACTAGAAAGTAGATGAAATTTTCTTTCTGACGATATAGTATTTACCAAATTTCAATATCCTGGGTGAAAGTTATGATAAAACAAAAAAAATCCTAGATTAGGCACTTCGCAGGCTAACTAGGGTCAAAAAGCTTGCCCCTGGGCACTAGAACTTGGTCATTGATATGACCTTGTCAATTATATTGGACAAAAAAGTTGCTCCTCCACTAGCAGTGGTGGGGCAGAGTTTTTAGGTTGAGTAGAACTCTTGAATGGTGGCACCGCTCGTTGATGGGTCTACGCTGGTAGTTTGATGCCGACGGTAGGGGCCGGTGTCAAAAGCCATTTGTCGGTGGCAGTAGAGCACAGTCAGTGCTGGCAGGAAACAACACACGGCCGGTGGTGGGTAACCCGTGGTTGATAGGAGAACGTTGGTTGGTAGACGCCAACAGAGGCCGATAACAAATCACCGGCGACATGTGGAGAAACAACCGATGGGAGGGATCAAACACCGATGGATGAGTACAATCGGTCAACAAAAGTACCTCCTTGTCCTACTAAATACAACCGACAAAAACTTTTCTTCTACAGACTTTTTATAAAAAAGGATAGCTGACAAAAACAATTTGATTTGATTTTTCTTAATATTGCATGAGTACAATTAAAAAAATCAAAGATCTTCAAATAGTATATGCCGATGAAATATAATATAGATGCAAAAAAAAAAAATTTGATTGCCGACGGAATTAATCAAACCCAAAATAAAATGTCGATAATGATATAAAAAAACTCTAACCCCAAATTTTTAATAAAATGCCGACGGAGAAAGTTTATACACCGATGAAGAATATAAACTCTGCCAACTATATAATAAAATGAAGGTCACTCTACAATATTTTATGAAACTATACAAATATAGCCCAAAAATATATATTTTTCCAAAATAATATAGAAAAATTGCCCAATTTTTTTTGGAAAAAAGTGCCTACGACTAAAATTTTTTTGCCTCAAAGGACAACTAATTGGGATAATTTTTTACTGGAAATTGTACGGATAGTATGGTTAATTTTGCAAACCCAAAAATACCTCTAATGGCTCCCCAGTTGATGTATCTGATTTTGATGATTGGACATGTGATCCTAGGGTTTCGAGGCCTTCTAAAGACAATGGCGAGCTCGGATCTGACTCTATCTACTTCAGAAATCAGCTTGGTCCCCAGGTGGAGTCAAGTAGCCTTTAATGGAAACCTTCAAGCCTATAATGAATCTCTCCAGCCCAACTTTCTTGATCCTGTGATGAACTCTCAATGGAATGGATCTGATACAATGTTAAAATAATGGATTTTGAATCATCCAGTGAAGTTGCGCACACTTCAAAGGATCTTTCCAAGAGAAATTACACCACACAGAAAGTGTTGCAACTCAGGGCTGAAAAGAGAGATTGCTATTGATCTACAACATTAGATCATAGATTGATATTTGATATGGATTGATTACAAATTTACAAGATGCCTTGAATATATAGGAATGAATGAGATGCAAGATGCAATATGATATTGCCATGTGTCTTGATCTAACAACATGTGATAATATAACCCTAACTAACTAAATAAGGATAAGGATAGAGATAAGTTCTAGAAGGATAACTCATCTTCTAGAAGGAATATTATCCCTACAAACAAGGGAATATTACCCTATTCATTAAATGATTTATTAAAAATGCAACCTAAGACTAAATGAAATATGACCTAAGTTAACTTATGCTAGTGTAATAATTAATTAATTACACTAACACTATGCATTGCACTATTTCCGCATTAAATAGATAAAAAAAAATTCACTATGTTGGTAATGCCCTTCCAAAGCCAATGAAAACATTTACAATAAGTCAACATGAATGAAAAAATAAGAAAAAAATTGTACACAACAAAACCAACACATAATTAAGTTCAAAAAGGAAGCATGAGCTAGGCGTTTGAGTCCAAGAATACAACAAATAGTTAAGTGGCTTGTAGCAACCACCCCTTCAATTGATAGATCATCTCAAGTGACCCAAAGGATTTAATAGATCTTTGAAATGAGCCAACAACATTAAACTCAATAGGTTCACGGTTGTCCATAGTGTACTGTTTGATTTTGGGTCAGGAGCACGTAAGATGTAGTGAGTAGGTGAAAAATAAAAATAAAGTCCAATTAAAATTGAGGACAACCCAAGTGAATTAAATATGTGTTGACTACTCTGGGCACAAAGCTTTAGTGAAGGCATGACCTTTAAGCAGCCTTAAATAGAATTTAATGGTATCGACTCTTCAAAGACTCCCTTTGGCAGATAATTATTAGTATAGTCAGCTAAATATAGGAGTTTCCCTCTATCCAAAGTTTGGTGAATCAGAGATTCCTATGCAGTATGGGATGCCCTCCTTAATCTTGTATCACGCAATGCTCTTGAGACACTTCCTACATTAAATCTCATAGCTAGGATGCCTATTATTTGTGCATAGTATCCAACCGCCTAGCTATATAGTGTTTAGCGTGAAATTATTCCTATTGAGGAAAAATAATAAAATTGTTGATTGAGTGATAAAAGAACTCTAATCAATTTCTCTCCAATATAAAAAAATTATATCATTAATTAGAATGGGTAAACAATAATAACATTGTTATTGTCTATTAAATAGTATTAACCTCATTTAATGGAAATAATTGAATAAGGGGTAGTTCAAGGTTAGACATTTCTATTATCATTTAGATTGAAGAAGAATATGAACATAAATACAAATTCGTTTCAAAATAACAATAACTCAACCTATGAAATAGACTGTAAAAGAGTAGCTACAGGCATTACAAAATAGTAGTTATAATTTTCAAAATAATAGCAACAAAATAGAAGATGGTTGTGACTAAAATAGATGCCAAAGGCCTACAAACAATAATAGTTATTGTTGTTTCAAAGTTCAACAATAACTTCGTGTGGAGCAATGCTCATACTTGTATTGCCCAAATATTAAAATTCTATAATAATGTTAATAGTTAAAAAAATCAGAATATTAATGATTCCAGTAAGATTAATATTCATTTTTAAAAAAAGAGCAACACTAATTAATAATATATAATATCAATTTAATATTAATGTTATAATCTAAAGTGATAGTAATATGTCTATGAGTTTAATGATAGCATTATTAGAAGGTGTTCTTAGATATCATTAATCTAGATGAAACTTATAAAAGGGTGGACAACAACATTGGTTGGTAATAGTTGTAAACATAATAATAGTATTAACTACCAAGGGTGATATTTAATAGTCAACAAAGAAATTGCTAAGTCATATTAAAATGTGTGATAAGATAAATACTAACATTTTAGAATAATTTTAACATTAGTATTGATTTTATTTAACAATAATAAATAGGATAATAATATTTAGATTATGAGAGATATTAATACTATGAATATTAAAATTATATCTACATAGTTGGAGTGATGAAGTCATGTTATACGGGAGCTAGGGTTGCAATGACTCTTTTTACTGGAAGCCCACAGAGCCACAAGGCAAATGCAAGAAGCATTGGGTGGAAGGCAACATTGTTGCATCCTGGTGAAAACAACGTTGTGCGGGGTGTGCTAGGTCACAGGATTGGCTTCAAGGAGAACGTTGGTGGAAGCTGGTTAGGGGGTGTTAATGCCCCGTTGGAATCTCACCTCAAGGTGCTGGGGAAGGCAGCTGATGTTCTAAAGGCCAACATAGCGTCAATTTTTCTGCAAGATGAGCTTGAGGATGAGGTATTGCATAATGTCGAAGTGTTTTCAGAATTAGGATTGATTGGATGCTTTAGGGGTTTTTGACCACGTCTGTGTGATCTCCATAAATGGATTTCTGAACACTAGGAGCCTATTTTGGATGATCGTGTTCAAATCTACCCAACTGCCAAAGGTTATTTTATTATTGTTTTTGAATCTGTGGCTGATAGAAATAAAGTTCTTTGTGATTATTTCTAGAGTTGGAAGGATAAATTTTCTTTGTCCTTGAAGCCATGGCATCCAACTTTCAACCCTGCAACAAAGACTTTTGATACAATGCCTTTGTGGGTAAGACTCTCGAACTTTCCTCTCCATTTTTGGTTCTAGTCTTGTTTAGAAGCTATCGAAAATTCTTTAGTGGATTTTTTGATGATTGATGAGGGTTCCTTAAATATTTTTCTCTCCACTTATGCCCATATTTTGGTGGAGATGGAAGTATCAAAGGCATTCCTAGAAGAGATCTCAATAAATACTTCTAAAGGATGTTGGGTACAACCATTGGATTATGAAGGGGTACCATTTCGGTGCAGGAGATGCTTCCAAACTGGGTATCTTGTTGCACAATGTACCAGAAGGCATGTCATGCCAGTGCTACCAATCACGTGAAAAAGTTTACGAGGCACACTGCAGTTTATAGGGGGATGGATACCTGACTGATTCCTATAGTCTAAAAAAAATCTTAATATTAAAGTTGATATTTAACATTGATGTATAAATAACTATTGTTAATGTCATATTAATTTTAGTGGATATATTAATATTAAATTAACATTACAAAGGGGTATTAATATTAATGATAAGTTTTCATGTTAAATAGTGGCATATGTGTTAACTATATTAAAAGAGTAATAATATGAATGTTAACATAATTATGTTTTATCAACAACCATGTTAACTAGTCTAAACACAATATCATCTTTGTATGTCAAGTATTTTTGGCATAATAAATGTGTCATAAATACAATATTGTTGGGACTTAAATGTTAAGTGCCTATAGAGCCCATATAGTGTAACATGTCAAATAAATCTTGAGATGTTCCTTATTCAACTATAATGTTAGTAAATAATGTTAGAGCTATAGAAGTTGCATTTAGTTTTAAGGCAATGTGTTGCCAACATTTTTAGAGGAAGTTAGGTTGTCAACATGGGCTATAACACAAAAAAAAATAGTTGAGGTTTTTTTTTCTAATTTTCTTGTTAAATTTTTTTGGGCATCTCAATTATCATGGTTAGGAAATTCAGTAACAACATTATTAACAAATATATCCTAGGATGGTTGGATAGTGTCTAGATTTTGATTCTAATAATCTATATGTTGTTAATAAATTTTAAATGTTGAACATGTTATCCAATCACATAAAGCACATGGTTGTTAATCGATTGTAGTTAATACCTTGTTTTTAAAAAAGAACAAAATATAGTTTAGTTTTTCTAGCAAAAAATTATGGGCATGACATAAGTGTATTAGCAAATGGTTGGGCACCAGGTGTAGGAGTAGATGAATGGGCACTTGGATCATGTGCATATGTCGAAGTGGTGGAATGGTGGGTATTTGGCTCATGTGTCAGGCCATGAGATGATCTAGGATCAATATCAGAATGTTGGGACTAAACTATTAGACTTTGGAAATATCCACTCTAACACTGACCCACAAATGAGGTAACATCTGCTAAGGGGATCCCCAATTGTGATGAGATCACACCATAAGCTCTAATCAGGTCATCAGATAATCTATAACATGTATCCCTTAGAATCTAGGAATCATGTGTAATATGGTCTATATTAACTGTAGATGGGACACCTATCACTAGATATACATTTGAATCAGTAGGTGATGATATATGTATCTGTCTCATCAAATAGCGACCCACGTGATCTATAGATATCCATTAAGCCTAGACTGCAATATCAACAATATTGTCAATTTCTTCCCATTAGGAAGCTATGACAACTCCAATAGGGCTAATGGATGGAGCAATGCCAAGCATCCTCGGCCCAACCAAGGACCTATAATTTGGGAACTATCTATTTGCATGTCAATATTCATCCTTGTCACACACCCTACCACACCCCTACCCCAAATGACCTAGTAAATCCAAATAGTTAAATTTGAGGCCTAAGTGGACCTCAACATATAACTGCTATGCAATTTAATATAATAGAATTTGGTTGTTATTCAAATAACGATTGTATGCTACAAGAAATAATGGATATATCAATGGGGCCATCCTAGGATCAATGCACCTAGTAAGCTAATACCTCCTCACCTGTGATCTATCAGAGTCCTAGGGAAAATATTGGGTTTTGACAACTTCCTTTGGTACTCTAAGCTAGATTGTGCTCAAAGGTACATCACCAAAAACCTCACTACTCATCTCGGCAAGGAAGACTACTAAAGTGTCCCTAGAATACGCATGCACACCTCCTAACGACTGTCTAATCCTAACTAAACTCTCTAAAATCTCTTCACAATTAGTTATGTAAACCCTTGTGGTTGAAGGGTCACCTAAAATCAATTGCCAACTCTAAATATCTACATCTATATGTGTCCAAATCCCCTCTATATAGATGCATTGCATAAAAATTAATTAAGTTCTAATTTTAATTCAAGAACATGTACATGATCTATGAAATTTCTAGATAATGTTAATTTTGAATGATTAAAAAAATGTATGCATATGTACATCAATATAAATTAGCCTAAAATAATAAATGAATTAGCTCTAAAACATAATGATTGAACATTTAAATAGATGTATGAATTATCAAATGCATCATGTTTGTAATTTTTCAAGGAAAATTTGACATACTTGGATAAACTAAGTTATGAGGGTTTTTAAAGAGATTATTCCATCTAATATACCTAGGTAGACATTTTAGACTAATATTGCCTTGATTTTAAATAAGGCATACTATATATGAATCCAATGAACTAATATGTGAGGCTACACTTTAATTTGTGGGGATGAAAAGGAACCTAGATAAAACTAAAATAAATATGATATATGTGGCAATGAAGGGGCGATTATCTAAGAAATTAATATATCTTGTTGTGAACAACTCATCATTACCACATGACAAGTAAAATTGAGTTACGAACCTAAGCTAACTAAAAAGGTAAAATGGGAAATTGTGAAGGAGCCAACACAATATAATCAACATTAGGGTGTGAAGAAGTCATGAAAATAAACATATAGCCTCTTTATCTTGATGTGATAGTGCATATTATTATCCAAGTCAAGTGAAGATAATCTCCTAATTTCATATCCCTAAAATTTAGTCACCCATTTTTGTTAAATTCTTTTGAGGAAACCAAAATTTCTACTTGTCCTAAACTCCAAAGTCTAGCAAACAGGTTCCTATTTTTTTCTAAAGTCTCATAAAGTTGAAATAATAATAGTTCAATTAACCATTTATATGTAATGGTATTATATACAGAACACTGATTTACATGGCAGGATTTGAATAATTGAGACTAGATGCAAAATATCTCAAGGAAGCCATCTTCCCCAGGTCTTTAATTTTAGCTCCATGCCAGTCTCAAAGGATGATATCACATGATCTCAAAACTAGTCTTAAGAAATGAAGACTTTGGGAGGCTAAATCTTGCGGATAATGTATGTATATATATGAGTGTGAGCGCAAGCTAAATGATGAACAGAGTGAATAGGGATGGAAATAAGAGGTGTATTTTCCAAACTCATACTGGGACTTGAGAGATGAATACTCAAAATTTCTAGGAAGTTTTGGGAATGGTTTCTAAAACTGCAGACTACTTATGGGATCACGGAGCTATAGATTGTGCTTACTTAAGAGGTAGGAAAACTATTCTGAAAGAAACTGCCGATCCGACACCTCGTCACCAGGAAATAATTTTATACCGCTATTTTACCAATTCTCGGGTAATCTGCCAAACTGCCAACCGAAATAAATGCTTATCGGGCGATAGAATGCGATTACTTATCAGCAAAAGAGCACCTGGCGACGATATCAAGAGATCTTCGGTATTCTTTGGATCTTTAGTGAAACATTTCAGTTTAATACACAAATACATGTATTTATATTATATGAGGACACATATGCAATTCTATTAACATTTATGAAATTAAAACACTATGTATCAATGAGCAAGTAAATTAACAATCTAAGCATAAATGAAAATAAACACTAAACACAAACATTTTTAATTTTCAAAGGTCCTAAGTAGAAAAGGAGAATTTAGGAAGAAGATCCAAAGGGACCACATAGCCTATGGTAGGACCATGAGAGACCATGGTGATGCTAAGTTACACATGATATGATGAAAGTAGGGGAAAGAAAGGAAAATTTTTAGGTGATGCCTCCAATGATAAGAAAAGGATACCCCAAGTGGGACCAATGGTCAATAAGTGAAAAATATATATGTAAGTGTTGAGGATAACATGATTCCCCCAATGGAAGGGTCTTTATGATAAAGATAGGAGAAAGGAATATATTGTGAACAATGTAGGTAAAAGGTCATATAAATAACCAATGGTTGTAGCATGTAAGCTATGAGAGTAGAAGTAAGGATACATAGGTTAAAAATGGGAATAAGAGATATAATCTAATGTAGTTCTAAAAAAATTATCTCCAGGAAAGGTATAGTGTGGAATAAAGGAATACCATTAAGTGACTCTAAGAAAAGGGTAATATGATAGTGAGTGAGGAGGATGAGTTTACGAATGTGTATGAGAATGGTATACAAGACTAGTATTTTAGAGATAAATTCTTAAAAATGACTATGTTCAATTTATAAGTATCAAGACCTGTATATTCATAGTTTACTATTTTTTTTTAATTTCATTTACCATATATATTTTTAATTATAGGAGAAGAGGAAGGAGAGTTTTCACCAACATGTTTAGTTGAATTAACCTTATTACCAATTACAAACTTGCTAGTCAATAAGGTAGAAGAAGATGAAGAATTAGACTAAGGAAATGGATGATGATTAAGACATTCAATATGCAAAGTAGGGATATCAAAATCAATGAGATTAACTTTACATTTACCTATGGAAGGAGTGAAATATAAATAACCTCAATCATCTCCTTGTAAAACATTGAATTTATAAGAGGATGGGTCATTACAAGGAGAAAAGGGAATGCAATAACATGATGGACTAAGAAACACAAGAAGTGTAAATCCAATGGGTTTTAATTTATACTCATCTACAAGTTTATATCTATTTGCTCCATTTTGAAATTGTTTAGTTGATTCTTGATTCAATAGATAACTAATTGGATTTGCATCATAATAAGCCTTCTCAGATGTAGCCACTATTTTAAGAATAAATATGTAGGTTTAAAGTTAAATTTGATGGATATGCACAACATGTATTTGATGAAAATGTTTTAGAAACTTTCAAGAAAATTCAATTGGCAGGTGTAAAGCCAAATTTTATAACCTTTTCTAGCATCTTTCATTCCTGTGCTAAAATGGGAGCTTTGGAAGGGGGTATGGGCATCCATCAAAGCATAATGGATAGAATAATTTTGTCAGATGTTGTAGTTGCAACTGCCTTGGTTGATATGTATGCAAAATGTGGAAGAATAGGCAAACCACTTGACATGATTGAAAAAATGCCTCAAAGAAATGTGGTCTCATGGAATAACATGATTATAAGATATGTACACCATGGATTTTTTGAAAATGCTTTAGAAATTTTCAAGCAAATGCAATTGGCAGTTGTAAAGCCAAAGTTCATACTTTTGCTAGCATCCTACCTCCTTGTGCCAAAATGGGAGCTTCGGAATAGGGTATGGACATCCATCAAAGCATAATGTAGTTGACATCATAATCTTGTACAAAATGCATGATAACTTGAAAGTATCTCCATGTCATATTTGAGTCTAGAATTAAATTCATTCTTTGAGTTTTTAACTATACAAGACACTTCAATGTTGACAACAAAGCTTAATTATTACTTACAATTTTCACATAAGAATTCCTAAATATGATCATTCTTGAACATCCAAGCAATGCAATACTTAACATTATGGATTTTCATGTAAACAAGTTAGCAACAGTACCATAATATCCAACCTCAAGTTCACACAAAGAAACCAAGGTATATGAGTTGAACATTAGGTTTTGATCTCATCTCATCTAAACCATTACTTGAAGGTTTGGTTCCAAAATAATTATGACTTCAAAAATAGCCTATTCTTTTAATTGTACGCCATTATTTCCTTATCATTTTTATAAATCCAATGTAGGCCTTATGCATCATGCTGACAATTCGCAAATTCTAAAACATGAAGATAAAATTCTTCGGAATAGGTTATGGACATCCATCAAGGGTAGAGGAATTTTTCTAGAAGATGTAGTTGAAATAGCCTTGGTTGGCATGTATGCAAAATATGAAAGCATAGAGAAGGCATTTGACTTGCTCTATTTCACAACCTTTTCCAACATCTTGCATGCTTGTGCCAGAATGGGAGCTTTGGAAGAGGGCATGGAAATCCATTAAAGAAAATGTTTCATAGAATTCCTCAAAGAAATGTGGTTTCATGGATTTGCTAAAAAGGCTTCAGAAACTTTCGAGAAAATATAATTTCCAAGTGTAAACCCTAATTCAAACCATGTTTAACTTGTCTAAATCACATGAAAACATAGAAAATGTTGTGGTGGACTTACTTGGGTATGTGGCTGCTTCACTCGAAGTTAAGGTGAGTTGGGTCACTATCCAGGTGGTGTCATGCATTATCCTCACCAGGGTATCTGCAAACCTAAACATGTATTTGCTAATTTCTCCAAATGAACCAATAACACTTTAGTTAATCCTTAAATTGCTAAAAAAAAAATTAAAACAATTCCTTCGATCAAAGGTATTATTTTAATATTTTCATGTCTTCCTGCAAGACCTTCAATCGAAAGTTATCTTTGATCAAACATGGGTCTTTGATCAAATATGGTTTTGTGCTTGCCTTCGCTTGAAGAACCTTCATTCGAAGAAATAGATTCAATCAAAGGTACTCTAGTAAATCTAGTCTAACCACCCCAAAAGCTTCCTCTTCACAAAAGTGAGACATAGTATTGTGATTTCACTTAAAAGAGAGAGGAGGGA
>VDFB02189577.1:0-16587 GCA_007258455.2 Sequoia sempervirens
TTCCGCATTCTAAATATTTGCCCGTTTCGTCGAGCCGAGGACGAACTTCTGGTGCAGTTCGTCGGTGGATAAACAAAGTTTTCGTCGATATTCTGACAAAATCCCGACGTATGTCACGATCCTGCCGACCGACGATTCTTCGTCGTTATTTCGACGTTTACTTTTTCGTCGTCCTTGCGACGAAAAAACAGCGACGGAAAATTTTTGGCCATTGCGTCGCTCTTCCGACAGAGATTTGTCGAATGACCGACGAACGACCGTCGGAAAATGGTGTCAAATCCTGTAGTGATGGAAACCCTACACCCATCTAACAACAAATCATAGCCACTAGACATAGAATTGCACCAACAAATCTATTTTCAAATTGCGTCAAATAGAAGTATTCATGGCCTTGTATTAATGAATCAGTCAACCATAGATTTTTTTCACCAGTGAGTAGCTAATCGGGATTACAGATCAAGATTAAAAAATTGCTAGTCTCTCTTTCAATCAACTCATGACCACTGTAATACAAACTTCACCTACAAATTCAACAAATGTAAAACAAACATCCAATGGAAGAATCATGACAACAAAAGGAGAGGAGTCATGGGTCTCTTCCAATGAAAATAGTCATGGCCTCTTTGGACCAATTACCACTAGAGAAAAAGAAGTTTCATAGCCTACATATGACTCGTGTAGCCCCTCCAATCAAAATTTCATGCAAATGATTCATGCGACCTATTGGAATGGTTGGAGAAAATAAATGGTGGGTAGAGATTCATAGAAATCGCACCCCAAATATAGGTTAATTAGCTGCAAATATTTTCCAACAAACTCAAAACCACTCCAAAGGAAAAATAAGAATTTTAAGAAAAAAAATTCACACCAAACAAAATGCAGGAAAAAAAATTCCCAGATCTCCTCGATAAAAACTCACCAAGAAGGTGAGTAGGAGGAGAAGCTCTGATACCATGTAGGAGATGACAACTCCTTCCCAAGATCCTCAACCTACAAAAAAGAAAACAACCCTCACAAATACACAAGAGGAGCACAAACTATTCTGCCCAAATATGAAGAGATGGTATTAAGAAAATGAGATGAGATATAAAATAAATAGTGTATAGGCCTTTTAAGGGCATGAAAAATGAGATAGGTGAAAAACTACTCGATACAGGAAACTACCTTACTAATTAACCATAAGTTAAAAAATTAACACTAACGAAAAGAAACCAGTAGCAAGGAAGGAGCTACCAGAAAAGAACATAGTAGAAACAACAACCAAAGATAATATTTTCAAGAAATCTAGAGCTATAAACCAACAACAAAGCCTCAAAGGGAATATTAAACGAAACCATGGCTTTCTTAGAATTACCTTTCTTCTCTCTTTGCACAGTTGTCCAAGAAGAATCTAAAATCAAAATTGAAAATTTTTGATCAGAAGGGGAAGAAACCCCTCTAGAGTAACTAACAAGAGGAATGACATATACTTCAAATGAAGCATCCAAATCTAAGCTCAAAGCAACATGATTCAAAGCTACAACAACATTTTCGAAAAAGGGGGTAGCAGGGGCCTCATGGGAAGCAACACACACAACATTAGGAATAACCATGTCTAGAGATAGCACATCAAAGTCCAAACAAGGAGAAAAATCTACCATAACCATATTATTTGTCATCACAAAAGGAGGAGTCCTAGAACCTTCGTTAGAAGAAGTAAAGTGTGCAACGGGGAGCACTTGTAAGTGTTCACAAAGACAATATTTCCACCAAGTAGATGAGGAAAAAGGGCAGGAGCCTCGACAACAGTCATGAGCCAAGTGACCAACATCAAAATAACGTTTGTAGCGTAAAGGAATACCTTCATAATCCACAAGCTAAGACCAGCACTAACCATTAACCTACAACACAACCTCCCTAAGTAAAGCCTTCAACAAATCTAACTCCACCAAAAGCCAAGAAAAGGAGGCATGAGTATAATTATTGGATGCATTATCCACTTTCACAAACCTACCAAGAGCATTATTAATTTCCTCATAAGTAGAGGTACACAAAAACTGTAAGGGAAGATAAGGTAATCTTACCCAAACAGGCACAACGTCTAAGGGTTAATAATGATAAATGCACTAATTATTAATGATACATGCAATATTGATAAATGAATTTTGGGGTGTTTATAATGATAAATACATTAATTAAATCACACTTCCCCCTTTGTAAATTGCAATTAATTAGGCTTGTAAATGCAATTTTTAAGTAATTAGAAGCTTAATTAAGTCCATTTAAATTGAGGGGACCCAAATAAAGTGTGAAAATGTAAAGTAAATTTTTGTACACTACACTTACATTTCCAAAGTTCTGCCTAAGCTCGGACCTGAACATGTACAATCTTGGAGTCTCAAACACTATATGCATTTTCATACCTTTAAGCTTTCAAAAAATTTACATCCCTAGTTTATGGTGCCCTCACCATTGTCCTACTAATTTCACTCCAAATTTCAATCATAGCTTTTTCTTTGTAACCTCTATGCAATTTTTTTTGTTGTTTATAAGCATTTGTTATATTTTCGTCATCATCATTTGTATTTATCCTCATTGTATGAACACATAATTGTCTTAAATATTGAAATTAATTTATGAACTTCAAAACATAGTGCTCCATATCAAATACTCTTATGAGACATAGTTATAGACGCATGGATTCTATCAAATATCAGATATAAGAAAAGTCTAGTTAGGATACCCCTAAGCTAGATGTTGTAAGGCCCAACTAATGCCCAATCAACTTGGTGTTAAACACAAAATTTAAAGGTGGTTCCTAGCTAAACAGTCCACTAAACCCTCACAAGGCTCCATTTAATTATCAACTAGAGATATGTAAACTTTTGATGATGTTGGCACTATATGTGCATCTAGAGATTCTATACTAAATTCCTATATCATCAAGTTTAGGTGGTTTACACATGTGCATGAAAACAAGAAATACTTGAAGAGGATATAAAGCTTAAACTACAAAACAAAGTAAAGAGCTTAATCTGACACCTATGCTATGGGTACTTTTAGCTTAGTACAATAACTAGTTAACTTCTAAACTAAGATCTGCTTACCTTATCAAAAACATACATCATAACACATTACACATGAGGCCAACCAATTTGTAGTATCATATAATTTTTTTATCAATCAGATACTACATGTAGACCTTTTTTACATTTGCATTTATGTCTACTTTAGCACCTATACTACATATAATTCTTTCTTTGATTCTTATCCTCTTTGTTCCACCTTTACCTATTGGTGATCAAGAATTAAAACTAAGATTTGTTTACCTTATCAAAAACATACATCATCACACATTATACATGAGGCCAACCAATTTGTAGTATCATATAAATTTTTTTATCAACTAGATACTACATGTAGACCTTTTTTATGTTTGCATTTATGTCTACTTTAGCACCTATACTACATATAATTCTTTCTTTGATTCTTATCCTCTTGATTCTTCATTTACCTACTGGTGATGAAGAATTGAAACTTTTATTAAATAAAATTTTCTTAAATATTGCAATTACATCTGATGGTGAGCCTAAGTTTTAGAACTCTTGGACTACTCCAACTTTTCACATTAATTATTCATCACCAACCATTCATGTGGAATCAGAAGCTTTTGTTGCACATGTCCCTAAGGATAAGCTTAAAATTTTGGACAAAAACCTAGAAAGCTTTCAACTATTCTTAAGCACTAAATCCTTTTCTAGAAATTTAACCATTCTCATTGTAGATAACCTTAGAGAGTTAATAAAAAAAAAATACAAGAAATATAAGTGTTGCATAGCCTAACTCATATAGTGGACTCAAACATACCTATAGTAGCTAGTTGTGCTCAAACCCTTACCAATGCTCAAAATCAAATAGGAATTTTTTTTTCCTATCCTACAACCATACCTTTTGATAGGCCAACACTAGGTACAAATAGTAAGAAGAAAGATTAACATTTTATAACGAATTTTAGTTTGGTCTATATGTGTCAATTTAGAGGCATAGACTTGCGAGAGGTGTTGTGGTTCTATGCCAGTTCAAGGGGTGAAATTCGTGAGATGAGTGGTTATGAATACAACTATGGAAGTAAACCTACAACAAATCAAAATGAAGATTGATTCTGGTGACAGGAACTGTCACTTCCTAGCAACAGGAACAACAACAACTCACAAGAATTACAAAATTTAAATGAACCACAAACCACACTTGCAAATACTAGAAATAAACTCACTTTACTATAACTACGAAAACTAAAAATCACTAGATGTCCCAAGAAGTGGGCCCCCTACTTAGTTCGCCAGGTGGTGAAATACAGGAAGCTTCTCTACACTGGACTGATCATGCAACACTGATTTTATTTATTAGAAAATAATACTATCAATAAAGAAATTTGTTTACATAAATTTTCTCTGATGTTTACAGTCGACCATATATATAGAGGTCGAGCTTTAACAATTAATAAAAAAATTCTTTGAAATAGAATAAGTTTGTTTTGGCTCGTGGCCAACAAACTATAAGTGAATAGGTGTATTTTTTTTAGCCGACCTAACAAAATAATAGCTTGATTGATAGCTACAAATAGAAAAGACAAGCTTCCAATCCTTCTCCTCACGCAATCTAGCAATACATTTCAACCATATGTATTTTTAACCAAAATAATAATTCTCATAAAACCTTGGTTATGGTTCTATTACAACAAAAAATGGAAATAGGAAATATGTGGATTTTGGTTTCCTTTAAACATCTAGCAAGTGAATAGTGGGCTCTCCTTGTTTGGACCCATTATTTCCAACATCGCAGTAATAAAATAGTTGGTAAGAATGTCTATATGTTGAAGTACACAGAAAAAACCACCATCAAATGGTAACGTGAATAGATGTTGTGGTCAAGAATGTAGGCAGGAGTCCAACTAAAACAACACCTTGTAGAAGAGGAAATTGCAATGATAAACACAATCTGTCATTTGTGTGAAGAAAGGGATAGGCACGCTCCTGTCAAAAAGGGGACAGGAAGTTTGCATGCTGCAAGATATAAGACATAACATTTATTAGTAAAAACAATCAATAATTAAATTTTCCATATTTTAATCCAAAAACTATATTAAATATCACTTAAATATATATTAAATCATAATCAGCTTAAAATGACAAAATGGTAAGACATTGAATGGAAATGGAATGTGGGGATGAGTATGAAGGTGTATAAAAGGCATAAAATATGGCATAAAATGGGACACACATAACTCTCATCATTCCCCCCAACTTAGTGTATTGCACGTCCTCATGCAATCATTATGATCAAGAGGTCTTTGGAAATATGGAATTCACCTTCTGCATGCATAATCACATTGCTCCTTAATAGTTTCCCAACTTGTATCTTTAGTTTAACTATTGTACCTCTTCCAACTTTTTATTTTTCTTCATTTTTTTAATTTTCAATTTGTTTATTTTTTCCCTTTTTTGCCTTTTTCTGTTTTGTTTTCTCTGCCATTTTTCATAGCATCATTTTTAAAATGTTGTATATGGGAGGTGTCATGAAAAATTATCTCCACTTCTAGCTATGTGAAAGGGGTGAAATGATAGGAAACATGAAGGATGAAACGATAAGGAATATGGAAGGTGAAATAATGGATTCTATGATGGTATGATTAAGGATAAAGTGAAATAATGGATGAAATGATAGGTAATAAAGATGGTATACCTCCCCCCAACTTAAAGGGTTGACCATCCTCAGGAAACAGGAAGAGGATAGACATGAATGTTGCATATATGATTAATATAGTAAGAAATATTAATAAAGTTAAGAGATAAAATAATGAAAAATAAAATTGACTGCTTTACCAACTTGCATGTCCATGTATGCCAGGGTCTCATAACCAAAAGAACTCATCAACTAGGAATTTCCAACAAGGAAGGAACCACTTACTAAACCAAGAACTGAAATATCAAAAAAGATCTCCATCTGACTAAAGCACTGTAGAACATACTGTTGGTAGCTGATTCTTTCTTGAATTTGTGAGCACCTCAACTAAATGTGTAAGTGAGCACTAGGAGGTGCTAGAGGCACTCAAATAGAGGGAAACCGGGGAAGTGGCTAAGTACCTAAAAAGAATTAGCTCATAGAAAGAACAAATTATTACATTTTCTCTTTTTTTCTTTTTCTTTCTCTTTCTATTTTTTTCTTTTTTTTCCCAATTTTGATAACAACAGCAGGTCACCGATATCCTATTTTTCAACCTGCCATTGCCTAGAGGCATCGAAAAATCAGTTTTCACCCCTAAGATTATTTTGTAGTTAGTATCTGTCGGAATCCAGTTTTCAGATATTAACTGGCCAACAACGTTGGAATCCATTTTTCAGATATTAACTGGCTAACAATGCCCGAAGGTTTTCATTGTTGGATCTTTTATTGCTTTATTTCTTTTATTTCTTTCTTCTTTTTAATTTTTTTAATTTTTTTTCTTTTTTTTTCATTTTTGAATAATTGCATATAATGACCAAAGAAAAAGAGACTCTTGTATGGATGTGGAAGTGATACCATTAAAAACATAGAGTTCTTGCTAAAGCCCTTCAATGAATGTCATTGTTGAAAATGGTTACATGATGCAGAGCTTGAAATGATGACCAATGGCAAGAAATATACCTCAACAAGAGTGACCATGCATATGTGCAAAAACAAGATTGCATAATATGATCCCATTTAGCACATGCAACCATATCTAAAATTTGTTTGTAGTAGTTTGGAATACATGCCTAATTTCCTAGTTGAAAGAACTACTGACAAGAGAAGCAACCTTCCAAAGATAAGGCAATGTAGTGAAAGACCAATGATAGTCTCTCAACAAATCCATATAACTATGAGATGGCTACAACTGAAAAAAAAAATAGAGGTCAGAAAATCATCATTCTTTTATCAATTCCAAAGAAAGTCAAGAATAAAAGTCAAGGCGAGACTTAAAGATGAACATCTCAAACATCTTATGTTTAAAATTGAAAATTTTGTTAATGTTTATAATTGAAGTTCAGTGAGAAAAGGTTTATTATGTTTCTAAATTAATTCACAAGATAAATTACAAGTATAAACATGATAAGATACATGTTGACCAACTCAAACATGGGAGATAGTGGGTGACAATAGCGAAAAGTAGAAAATTTAGCAACATCACCTTCTGCTATCAACATCACCTTCCTTTATCCATTCATTATACCAAATGTAGAGGTAAACATTTTTTGAGAGAGTGTCCATTAAATGAGATTGATCTCTATGAAATCTGTGAAAAACATCATACAACAAGTTCTTGTAACCTTCTACTTGGAATTAAGAATCATTTAATAAAACAACCTAAAGTAGAGGAAGAACTTAACTATGTTAGACAAAGATATCAAAACTTAGGATATAGTGCAAATCAAGGGCAATATGGTCCTAGAGCCAGTCGGAATCAAAATCTTCTGCTATCAACATCACCTTCCCATTTTGAATTCACATAACCATGAATATAAAGGGAAATCTCAACTTTAGTCATATTATTGTGATAACATAAGGAATAATCTGAGGTACCACACAAATATCTAAAGACTCTTTTAACTACATCCCAATCAACTCTACTAGGATTAGACATATATTTGGAAAGAATTTGCACTGCTTGGGCAATGTCTTGTCTAGTACAAACCATAGCATACATCAAACTTCCAACTACAATTTAGTAAGGAACTTTGCTCATGTCTTCCATCTTTGATTGAGATGTTGGACCATCTAAATTTGTTCCAACTAAAACAAGAACACACAATGGTCTACAATCCTACATATCAAGCCTCTATAAAATTGAATTGACATACTTAATTTGGCCAATGAGTATGTGTAGGATCATGATGGGAAAAAAAGCGGCGATATGAAGGGTATGTGTAGGGTATGTGGCTAATGAATTTTTTTTTTAATCCAAAATTCATGAAACAAAAAGGGTTTTTAAAGGAGATTCTCAGATTTCCACCAATATAAATTATGCTTTACTTTGAATTTAATAAATAATTATTATTCATTTTCTATTTGAATTACGACTAAAGTCCTGATTGACAGGTTGATTGAAAAAAATCTATAGCTTTCAAATGGTATCACATTTTTTGAATCTAAAAAATGCATCACATTCTATGCTTCACATACTATAGGATAAAAAAAATGAATTTCATGAAATTTTGACCAAGTTAAGGTGGTCAAACATACAAGTTTTTATATTTTTTAAAAGTTGTAATAAAAAATTCATAATTAATTATTTACTTGGAAAAAATTAAAAAAAATATGCATCACATCGGAACATGAGTCCTCTACTTATATCTAAAGTATTATAAAAAAATATTATCATTTTATTGTGGTTAGGGTGGTTAGACAGACACCTACTTCTGATTTTTTCCCTGAAATTTAAGTACTACTGCATTGAAATTTAAAATTTTCACCAAATATTTTAAAAAATAAATAAATAAACCTAGTAGTTTAGAATCTACATTCAATTTTCTAAAGATTCTATTCTTACATATGTTTGAAATAATATAGATAACTTATTCAAATTTTTACATCAAGTTTCCTAACTCTAATTTTTTTTAACTTCTTGCCACGTAAGGGCTTGCTTTTTCCATGATGATCCTGCACATACCGCAATCCATATCTTTTTGTTCACTCCATCTCTTCTAATTTCCATCTAAAGAATTTTTTAGCTACACCAAGATCTTTCATTTCAAATTTAGCAATAAGTTGAGATTTTAGTTTTAAAATCATACCTTTCCCTTTACCAATGAATAACATATCATCAACATATAATGAGATAAATAGGAAATGATCACCATCAATTTTATAATAAACACAATGATCTAATTTAGAATCCTCAAATCTAAAACTCAACACATATGAATCAAATTTCTAATACCACATCCTCGGACTGTGTTTTAGACCATACAAAGATTTCTTTAAATTGTAAACCAATTTAATTTTACACCATGTAGTGCTTTGGTTGTATTATATAAATACCCTCCTCCAAGTCATCATGAAGGAAAGTAGTTTTCACATCCATTTGATCAACCTCTAAATCATAAGCAACAACAATAGAAAGTAAAAATATAAAGGATGTCATTTTTGTAACAGGAGAAAATATATCACCATAATTGACACCCTCAACTTGAGAGTAACCTTTTGCAACCATCCTTTTTATGTACTTCTCAATACCTCCATCTTTGCCAATCTTTTTCTTGAACGCCCATTTGCAACCAACAGGTTTTCATCCTTTAAACAATGGTACAAGATGCCATGTATCATTATTTTTCAAAGTTGTCATTTCTTCATCCATAGAAATCTTCTAGGATTTGCATCATTCATAACTAATGCCTCATATACTAAATTTGGTTCATGCATGTTAGTATTCAAAACAAAAATACATCTCCAATCATTAGGTGAATAAATTTTAGGTGGTTGTCTTTTCACTATAGACCTATGAACAATCTGAGTTGGAGGTTCTTCCTCCTCTTCTGAAGATTCAAATCTAAATGAGCTCTCCTCAACTTCTTGTCTATCCATGGATCTCAATTCAACTTTCTTAGGTGTATAAGTAAATTGAATCACATCTTCATTTTTATTTTTTTTGGCTGCAATTTAACAAAAGAAGGCTTAGTTTCTCTAAAAATAACTCTTCTACTATGCATTACCTTCTGTGTAACAAGATCCCAAAGCTTGTATCCTTTCACACCATAACTGTATTTGATGAAGATGCATTTCACAACCTTGTTCTCTAGCTTTTTTGCTTCTCCTTTGGCACATGTGCATATGCCTCACAATCAAAATTTTTAAGATGGCTTAATGAAGGCTTACAAACCGACCATGCCTCTATAGGAATGTTATCAACAAGAACGGATGTAGGAGACATGTTAATCATGCAACAAGCAATGACAACAACTTTAGCCCAAAACCTTTGCTCTAAATGAGCACCATTCAACATTCTTCTAGCCTTCACCATCAGTGTCATGTTCATTATTTCTATAACTCCATTATGTTGTGGAGAATATGGAGTTTTCTTTTCTCTATGAATACCACAATCTTTACAGAATCTATCAAAATCATTACACAAAAATTCACTACCATTATAAGTCCTCAAACATTTTATTTTCTTTCTAGTATGCAACTCAACCATTGCTTTAAATTATTTAAATCAACTAAAAACTTTAGATTTACTCTTTATAAAATATACCTATCGTTCTACTATAGTCATCAATAAATGAAACATAATATGTGGATTTACTAATTGAAGGAACATCTACAGGACCAAACACATCATAATGAATAAGATCCAATACACCACAATATTTATGCGAACTCGAGTAAAATTGAATGTAGTTTTGTTTTCCATAAATGCAATGTTGATAGAAATCAAATTCAAGATTACAATAAGATAAATTGTCAAGGAGGTTTTTATTTTTCAAGGGACCCTTAGACCTTTTCTCTAATGTGGCCAAGTCTCTGGTGCCATAACATAGTTTTCTTTGCAAGTAACATTGATTTGGAAGAAAGAGCACCCTTGGGTACCCAAAATCCATGACCATCTATTGAAGGTGAAACCCTCATTTCATCCATAGACTTGCTTTTCACAGAAGTACTATTATACTCAACAATGCATGGCTCAAGCTTATACAATGTGCCATATCTGAAACCTTTAGTAATCACCATAGTACCTCTGACCATCTTGCATCCTACATCAAAAAATACTACCCACACACCTACATTTGTTAGTTTTCTCATAGATAATAGATTTCATGCTAAATTGAGGATATGCAACACACATTAATCCTTTTTATTCTACCATCAAAAAACCTAATTTTAACTTTACCATGGCCAATAATTTCTAAATGAGAATCATCATCAAAGTACACCTTACCTCCATCAAATTCTTCATATTTAGAAAACCAATATCTATTAAAGGTCATATGGAAAGATGCACCTAAGTCAATTAACCATGCATTTATACTTGCACGAGTTTCCAAAGCTACAATTAATGTGTCACCATCTTCCTTCCCGAACTCAGAATCAGAATCAAATTTCTTCTTTTTCTTCATCTTTTCTTTTTTCAATGCTTACAAATATGTCCAGGCTTACCACAGTTACAACAAATAACTTTGGACTTTCCAGGAGACTTAGATCTCCCCTTGGACTTGGATTTGTCATGTACTCATTTTCTTTCCTTTTTCCTTAGGTCTTCCACAAACATTAAGGGCCTCCTTGGAACTAATGGATACCTTCCTCTTCATCTATTCATAAAGCAAATAACCCACCACATATTTTATCTTCAATATAACAAAAGTACTCCCAATAGCTATAATAAGAGAATCTTGTGAATCAGGCAAAAAATAAAAAAGGATATGAGATTTCTCTTCCTCATCCATTCTGAAAAAAAAAAACTAATGTGATGAAGAGCAGGGTGGATGATCACAAAATAACTAAAAGCTAACTCAAAAAATCAAACTTTCAAACTTAGAACCCTAACTTGGTGGATTTCCTTCATAATCCCTCAAATTCCCTAGTAGTACTTCATAATTTGTTTTTCCGAATTAATTCTCAAAAAATACCTCATAGCCAAAATATAACTTTAGTTTTAAATACCCTTTATCTTCTTTAGCAACATACCTCAATTTCAAGTGGGGTTGTTTTGGAACAAAAAGACCAAAATTCTACTGCTATGCTTTGAATAAGGCTTGAAATGGAGCAACAAATTCATTTTTTTGGTCATAACTTTAAAACCATAACTGATATATAAGAGAGAAATATTGATTGAAATACCCTTTTAGCTCTTTCAAAACATATATCAAAATGGGTTAGGGTTTCTTTTGAAAGATTGCTCCAAAATTAGACTGTCCTAGTCTCAAATAAGCCTAATTAGGCTTGTTTCATTAGGTCACAACATGATCTTCAATATCTAGGATTCAAACCTTCATGCAAAAACCTCAAACAGGTCATTGATTTCCTTCCTCAACATATTCAACCACTTCAAAAAATTTCTCAAGAGTTTTTCACCAAACCCTAAGTCCTAGGCAAACTCAATGCCTAATTCATGAGGTTTTCTGACTAGGGCATCAACTTGGCACATGTTGCACACCTCCCCTAAACTTGAAATATTTTGGAAACCTAGAGCACATTTATTCCATCCATTCCACCAAATTTCATGAGTTTTCACAATTTGAATGGTTGGTTTTGCACTTTTCTTCCCTTCAAGGTAGTTAAGCAAGGGTTTTTAACCAATTTTAGAAAATTTTCTATAAAATGCTTAAAACTTGATGAAATTCAATGAAAAAAAGTGAAAATGAAAGTAAACTCAATTCCTCATCAATCCCAACTAGTTCCAGGTCATGATATTATTGTACAAAATTTTACACACGCTTGGAACAACAAAATCACGCTTAAATTTATAGAAATATAGATAGTTTTATTGAGTTTCTTTCAAAATACAATTGTCAACCCTTGCTTCAAACTTACCAAGCTTTATTTAACATGTCCCTAATGTTTCCCAACTTCCATTTTAGTTACAACTATCCAGATTCCTCATTTACAAATAGTGACTCTTCGTATTCCCTATTTTTGCACTTTTATAACATTTTTGCAAACTTGACAACTTTATGCAACTTGACTCGCCAATCCACCTAATAACCTAATATTGAATCAAATACACTTGATATGGTCTTAAATGAACTTATTACAAAAAAAAAAATGACTTAAACACAAAAAAACCAACATTAGACTCCCTTTACATCATGAAGATTCAAGTGCCCTACACCATAATGCCAATTCAGCCACCAACATATTGAAAGCTTCGAAGTGTTCTGTAATTTTTCTACCCTCTTCCATTCTAAAGGAATACAATTTCTTCCTTAGGAAAATCTTGTTCACTAAAAATTTTGCTTGATACATCTCACCAAGCTTATTCGATAATTTCTTTATAGAGGTCTCTTCATGGGAACTGATTAAAATAGAAATTTTCAAGCACAATCTAATTAGACCCTTAGCTTTACCATCCATAACATCATATTGAGCATCCTAAGTAGGATATGTAGGCCTTGAAACATTCTCATCAAAATCATCCCATAGATCTTGATCTATCAATAGATCCTCCATTCAACTTCCAAATTTCAAAATTATTTCCAAAAAATTTATCCACCTCTATTCTCCCTAATGAAATTGCAATTTGAAAATTCTTGCAATAGGATCACAAAGTGTATTTTGCACAAGCTCCCACTGAAATATGGATTAGTTCAAAAAACCCAACAACCCACAACTAAAACCAAAGGTGTTCAGGCTTTGATACAACTTGTAAGGAAGATAAGGTAGGATAACAACTTCCTACACTAATCTTGAGAAGAGAATAATGCAAAAATTTTATAGATCTTTAACAATTACAAAAAATTAAACAAAAATAAACAAAAATATCATGCATACCACAACGCAATGATTTACGTGGGGAGAACCCTTTTAGGAGAAAACCCCACACTCCAAAATCCACCCAATATATTATTCAGTAATCACAAAGATTACAATATACTTGCAAAGCAAGCTTCTCATAGGAGTATCACCACTCAAAGATTGAGAGGCAACACAACCGCTATCAGACTCTCAAAATACATCAGAATACATAGTTGTAATACAATGCCCCCATAAAACAGGATGTCCTTCTAGGGAAATTCAAGCTAATAAAATATTGGCTATCATATATGAGACATAATGATGAATGGTCCATATTTACAATAATAAAGTGTATATAAAATTGAGTCTCCAAGGGCACTATTGTCAAGTCCCCATCAAGGTGCACTACCCCCAAACCCCCAGCTAGGAGGATGATCCCCCCAAAGCCCTTATGGGGGGGATCCCCCCATACACCCCCCCATCATCATCAACTGAATAGTACCTTATGTATCAACTATACCTTATGTAATTGCAAGGCTTAGACACATTTTCTCAACAAGAACTCCAATCAAGCAATTGATTCTCCTTGTATGAGATGAGTACAATGACTTAATTTCATCAAGGAAAGAAAATAAAGTGGTAAGTTCCAAAACTTTTCATTTATCAATTGCTTTTATCCATTCACCTATGCCTGACTGAGGATAAGTACTCTTTACATCATCATAGCTATTATGGATGTGGAAACACCAAAAAAATGTTTGTCTTAGTTAGGTAAGCCCCGATATGACACAACCCTTTCTCCCATATCTTGTGTGTAAGTAGTAGATCTAAATTGGATTTGGGAGAAGATTGAATACCTAATTGTAAGATCAAGCATTCAAGCCTCCTACTTCAACAAACTAGAGAAACTAGAATTTAAAATCATTAAATTTTTTTTTTGAGGTTAATTCCAAAAAAGAAGAACCAATAGATTGTGACCCTCTAAGACCTATTCATAGATTTTTGAGATCTAATTTCTTTGGTTTGGGATGCCACCACCCATGTTTATGAAATTTGAAGGCTAATTTACATGCCAAGTTCCACTATCTCTACATTCTAATGCTCTATTATTCATTTTTGTGTTTCAATATCACAATTGTCTAGATTTACATCAATTGGTTATAAATTCATAGTTTACCTAGGTATAAGTTATCAAAATCAAATCAATATCAACCTCCATAAAAAAGAAGAACCAAAACCTGGATTGACCATTTTGGCTCTTCTAGTGAAGTTAGTAGCCAAGTGGGGGTATGTGATCTCAACTTTGGTCCCTCTCTAATGTAGTGTAGGAGAAATTTTGATTTAGATGATAGATCCCTTCTCCCCACATCACATGACACATCTCTTTACCCACCTAAGTGCACATAAGGAGGGTGTTAGTGTAGGTTTTTGTTTTTCTAGTTGGTTAACTTATTTCCCTTAGTCCTAAGTTTTTCCCATACTTTTCGAAAGCTTTTGTAGGATATTAATGAAAGATTAATTAATTAATTACTAGTAGATAAGGTGTTGTTGTGCCACCATATCCTAAAAGACAAAAGAATTAATATATTTAGACCCTTTGGTGGTCACTAAATATTTGGGTTTTCCATCTCCATTATCTCCCACTACTGAATTTGACACCATTTTCTGATGGCCGTTCGTCAGTCGATCAACAAATCTTTGTCGGAAGAGCGACGAAATGGAAAAAATCTTTTCGTCACTGTTTTTTCGTCGAATGTCCGATGACGAATTAAACATTGAACTAATGACGAAGAATCATCGGTCGACGGCATCGTGAAATGCCTCTGACATTCATCAGAATATCAACAAAAACTTTGTGTATCCACCGACTAATAACACCAGAATTTCATCACCAGTTCGACGAAATGGGCAAGGAGTAGTGTCGAAACAACACCAAACATTCGTCGAATGTGCAACAAAATATTCAGGTAGTAGCGTCGAAACAACACGAAGAGTTCATCGACTTTGCAACAAAATTAGCAAGGAGTAGCGTCGGAAGAACACCAAAAGTTCATCGCAATTGAGACAAAATGGGCAAGGAGTAGCGTGGTAGCAATGCCGAAAGCTCATCGAAATTGCAACAAAATGGGCAAGGAGTTACAACAAAATCTTCGTCGCAGCTATAGCAACTTCATCGAGCCTTTCTATTGATTCATCGGTGGTTTTCCTTGGTGTTTGTCATTGAAATTGCGATGAAGCAACAAATTCTTCTTTTTTTTAAATTATTCGTGGAAATGTACCATTGCGGAGACTAACGATTGATCATACATATAGACTGCATATTGGTTTGATGCTTCAAATGATGCATTTCTTATATTGAAAAGTGCATTACCTTATTGAGCTTGTCTTTTTTTTCGAGAATAGTTTAATATTCTCTACTTAATAGGGCCAACCACGTGACGGTGGAAGCTCATTTGGCCCCTCCTCCCCCCCTCACATCACTCTCAATTCCCCATACCCAATCATATAACATTAATCATTCATTCATCCATTAATAACATATAACATTCATTCATTCATCCATTAATAACATATAACATTCATTCATTAACATATAACATTCATTAATTAACATATTCACATTCATTCATTAACATATAATATTCATTCTTTCAGTTTTTACTTATTATCAAAAATATGGTTGTCATGATATGATTACAATCACTTGTTTTTTTGTTTCTTTTTGAAAGCTACATAAAGCTGAACTAGAGTATTGTTTTCTAAATCAATATATGTCCCCCCTTTAGTTTTTCTACCCTCTGCTTGTGATCTTAATGTACGCGTAGTTATCTGCTCATGACGTGGATGCCGCTTCAAGAGGGGATCTGCTGCAATAAGAAAGAAATGTTAAACTGATATGTTTTATTATTATTGTTACAAGTATTTCATTAATTAAAAGAACATTAGAGTGGTTCTCTTTACCTAATGGGTCCACATCATGTTCACGAACTTTTATTATAGACTCATGCTCAACATGTTGAACACCCTCTAAATCCTGATCTGTAGTTGAAACACGAAAGGTTACATTAATTAATACACCAATTGAAATTAAATTTGTTTAAGAGAACATGAGGGTGTTCCTCTTTACCCGATGGGGCCACATCA
>VDFB02189577.1:16687-29453 GCA_007258455.2 Sequoia sempervirens
CCTTTCCATGGATGCCGGGTCCTTCCCGCCTCGGAATCATGGGGGGATGCTCATTACTTTTGTTCTTCTCTAGAAATGTGACCCTATATTGGTCCCTCACAACTTTAGATAGGTACCAACTTTCTTAAGGACCTTGGTTTTAGTTGAATTTGCATCATAGAACAACACAACTAAATGGATTGTGAAGCTCATCTTTTAAATCTTCATTTGGGCATTCCGCAGGTGTATGGTGAGCTCAAAGAGCTCCAATGTAATATCACTTAGATGTTTATAAAAAACATCATTTCCTACAAAATGATCATGGGATCAATAGTCTAAAAAGAGTGATCAATAAGTAAATTTCAATTGGATTATATATAATAATAATTAAAACATTTTAAAGTACCTAGGACTCTCTCTATCTTTATGGGAACAAAATCCTTGGTCACCACAAGTGTGATCGGCAATGTTCTCGTACTAGTACTATGGGAAGATCCAGGAAATGCTGCTAAAACATCAATAGTACTAGTGGCCTCTGCATCCCTAGGTACATGTCCTGACACATGTTATGGTATGTGTTCACTGCTAGAGGATGTGTTAATAGATGCCTGCATGGTATGTGTTGTCAACATTTCAGACAACAATATAGGCACAGATGATGGGGTCAGATAATGTGATGTATGCGTAGGAAGATCAGGATGGACACTTGTACCAACCTTTACTCCTCGAGAAGTACTTGCAGTACCCTGATCATGGCCAGGAGCAGCATGAGGAGGCAAATAACCCTATAAAAACAACACATATTTTAGTTCATGACATGGAAGAGTACAAAATATAAAACCATGAATGAACTTATGTTATAATTAAAGACCTCATGACAGCTTAATTGCAAGTTTTGTAATCTCTCTATCAATACTTTAACCCTCTCTCTTATCTCATCTATTTGAGGCATTTTGAACATTAACTGAGTCATTTCTTCATTGCATTTTTTCATGAGCTTCTTTATCGTATCGAAAGGGTTTGTTGAATAAGCCATGTCATCATCAAAAAATATTGATTGCACCTCACTATGGATGCTCTCCTCTACTACTGGTGCCTTTCCCTGATTAGTCGACTGCAACAAGAATATTAAAAACATTATCAAAATTAACCCAAAAAACTTATGAAAAAAACATAATAATAAAACATTTTGCTCATATCTAATTTGTATAATTACAATGAGGTAAACATGTCGGGTAGAAGTGCTTGAAGATACATCGCGATCTGTGCTTTGGGCCAGAGCCTTCTCCGTACAATGAATGTCCCCTTGTGACAAAAATTAAATATAAAAAAACATTACCAAAATGAAACCAATAGACTTATGAAAAAAAACATAATAATAAAATGGTATATTGGAATCATTATTTGGAGGTTGGGTAAAATGGTATATAGTACGTACCACCCCCATAGTAATTGTGCTTGTATCTGTGCGATTCAAATTGTAATCAATTAGCAACTCTTCACCTACAGTTATTGATTTTTATCACACATCTGAATACCACGGTTTCCCTCGAGATATGCAATTGGGTTGCTTATTTGTTGACCAGTCGTGTAATGTTTATAAACCTACAATATTCCCTAATGCTTTTGGCCTTCTGTCAATGTACATAGCCACTCCTTTATTTTGATCCTTATCTTTTAGTTGTATATAATTTGCTGATAGTGCATACCTACGCATACTTCATGTATATCGAATGAGTTGCATCCAATGTTTGTAACTGTAACAGGGTCCAACATACTTCATCAATTCAGTAACTTTGTCGTAACAGACCTTTATGCCATCCATGAAAAATAGGCCAAAACCATGTAATAACGATGGT
The DNA here is from genome assembly GCA_007258455.2 of Sequoia sempervirens. Lineage (NCBI taxonomy): Eukaryota > Viridiplantae > Streptophyta > Pinopsida > Cupressales > Cupressaceae > Sequoia > Sequoia sempervirens. The sequence continues at coordinate 18,526 of VDFB02189577.1, forward strand.
GCTATGCGATATATCCTCTCGTTAACACAAAAATTGGTGTTTATTGGAGGAAGTTCCTTGGGTACCCATTGTTTCCGTAGATGTTTGTACCTCAAGGGCACCTCAACATCGCCTATGCTCTCATCATCATAAGAACATGACCCCCCTTCAACAAGAAGAAATTCCATGCGTTTACGGAATTTTCTTCTAATCTTTTGACCTCTAGTTGATCTCCCTCTTTTAAACATACTACATGTCTCGCTTTCCTCTTCTCTTCCTGAATTTCCCTCGCTCGAGGAAGATAGATCTGAAAAATACCTATTTGGTGGTACCTATACTCATAAGGTTGTTGGATGAAGTTCTTTCATGGTGATGTGATCCCAAGGTGACATTATGATTAATCTATCATTTCACAGGTTATAAGGTAATCAAGTCTTGATAGATTGCAACCTATTTTTACTACCATCCAAATGTGTCCATCACAAATCAAATCTACTTAACATTTTAACTCCCAAACTTTGTAAAAAGTGTTAAATGTGACTATGGTCCACCAGTTACACAACCAAGGCCTCAAATGTATTCTCTAATTGTAATCAAAGGACTTTTTCTCTTCATTCAAGTAAACAAACTTGAAGGGAAACACCACCAAGTGGTTTATTGGATGCCTACATGACTAAAAATAGAAGAAAATTAACATTTAATTTCCATATGTCTAAGTGGTTAACGGGGAGGGAGTGTGTACTAGGCCCGGTTAAGTCATCATATGTAATTTTACGCTTTGGCAATAAATTTTTTTTAAGTCATATTAGATCTTCCTATGTCTAATTTCTAGGATATTTTTGGTATGTTTTAAGGTAGGATGATTGATGAAAGATCCCAAAGACTAGCCTTTCTCCATGGTATCCAGGTACACATAACAGTGGTCTTCTCTTATACGGTTAGACATGATTTAAATAACTTAGCTAGGAATTATTCATTTAACCTAAGGTTTTCTCATAATGCCATCATTGGAAAAGTATGATCAAATTCTTCTATTATGAAGAATTGGTCTATGTGCCTCTAGTAATCACTATAAATTTTTGTAAGGATAAAATGACTAGTGCATCAGAGTAGGAGAGGAATCAACTTTTGAGTTCTTGAAGATTATATTCCTCTGGCTATAATTTTTAAGGGTTGTGTGTGTGGAGGAGGTTATCACTACCAAGAGGGAGGAGACCTTTCCTTGTATTCTTTTTATGAGAATTTTCATTATTCTTATTTATTTTTACCTACATTTTACAAACACACATACATATGCATTTACTTTGTTTCATTTTATTTCTCATGTAGTTTAATAGTTTGATCAATCATATTATATGTTGAAGAAGACTTTAGAATTTCAATTACATTAATTTATGGATATGTTATTATCTATAACACTACAAAACCATATGCTCTTTTCATTTGCACTTGCATTTAGAAATACACATTTATATACATAGATATAGATTTCTTTAATGATATGTTGCATTTATTGTTCTAGGAGAGCATCTAGTAATTGCATTTACATTTACATTTAAAAATACATATACACACATATGTGTGTGTGTGTGTGTGTGTATCATTTATATTCAATGTTCAAAAACAACCCATTAGGTCTGTACATGGATAAAAATTCATAAAATCAGATCTCCCATACATGTTTTTATTTGAGAGCCTATGCCCTATTCATGCATCCCTACAATTATAGCGATTATCCACTTGGGGCCTCTTACACAAGCTATAAGTAATCACAAAAAGTGTAAGAGCCACTTTATATCATGTTTGGACTACAAAACCCTGAAAAATAGGGTAACTCAGATTATGATTTGTTGGTGAGCTGTATGGACAAAATCATTAGCACCAGCTCATTCTTGGAGTCTTTTGAAAGAGACACGAATCAGGTGGCAGTTAAATACAAACCTTATAGTGTCAAGGTGAATGATGTGATCAATTTTGATTGGTCAACTGATGTCAAAGAGTAGAAGGTGGTCCAATTGGCTGGTGACACGTGTGCTTTCTGGTCCGATGCTTGTTTGCTCCTCCTTTTCTATAAGAAGGATTTCAAGGCCAGAAGTATGGGTTAGCAAGTTAGATATTTTTTGTCAAGTCTAGATGAAGTTGTAGAGCAAATTGTAAAGTTTGATGGTTTTAGGGAAAATGCAATTTAGGTTTTGAGTCATTCTATAGTAGGTTTTGAATTCATGGGGATTTGATGTTTTATGACAGTACTGACATTTGGATTGATATGATTAATTCAAACTCATGTCTCTCCTTTGTACAAGCATATCTGAATTTTGAATAAAATAATCAAGGGTTGTTTCGTTTATCTCACTGTTGTGGTGTGTATGATTCTTGTTTTAGGTTTAATTCAAGGAATTAATTAAAATTCTTGAATGGGATTATAGGTGGATATGTTTTGTATAAGCTATTTTATTTTTTCTTACTTATCTTATACCATTTTACGAGAATGGGGGTGCCAATGTACGAGAAGATCTTTGGAAACTAGGCATGAAAATTGAAGCTTAAAGAGAATGGGGGTGCCAAACTTACAGTACTCATTGCCCCTTGGTCGTCAATTTTTTGTGAATGCCCTCAACCTCATCCTTGGCGCTGGTATTGAACTTGTTTTCACTCCTCCAAGCTCTTCCTCGGCAATGATATTGACCTTGTTTTCACTCCTCCAAACTCTTCGTCGGTGCTGGTATTGACCTTGTTTAAACTCCAAACTCTTCCTCAACGCTGGTATTGACCTTCTTTTCACTCCTCCAAACTCTTCCTCAGCACTGGCATTGACCTTTTTTTCACTACTCCAAACTCTTCCTTGGCGCTGGCATAGACCTTTCACTTCTCCAATTTGATGAGCTACAACCTGGTTTCATTAGCTTTTACAGTGTGTTAATTAAGTTCAAAATTTTGAAGCCATTTAGCGAGGTTTTAATATTCTACAATATAGTTAAGTATATATTAGCTCTATTTTACATAATAAATAATATAATTATTCAACTTATTATAATTAGATATTATATTCTTTAACAAAATTATTAAATATGTATAAAATTATTATAATTAATAATTAATAATAAAAGTATATTTTTATATAATACAAAATATAATTAATATAATATATATTTAATAGAATAGTAATATTTATTAATATGAGAGAGAGAAACTAAATTTTGATTGGTTGTTCATGTCAACAATCAAGGATGGCATGTGTCCTTGGGGAGTTATGCTCAAGGTAGCATGCCATTTGATTAAAGATATGATAGTTCTCCTTTAAGACCTCTTCAATGTACCAATTGCACACTTAAGGAGACAAAGATAAATATAGGGAAGAAAATATAGAGAGAGAGGGAGATAATGATAAACATACAAATAGAAAGGGAGACAAAGAGATAGAGAGGGGTAGAGAGATAAAGAGATAAGGATGAATAGATAGAGATATAGGGAGGGTGATTGATATATCTCTCCATGTCACTCTTTATATCTCCCACTATCTATGTCACTCCCTCCTCTTCCCCCCTCTATCTATTAAGCTATCTCTCTCTCCCCCCCTTTCTCTATCATTCACTCCATCTCTCCCTCCATCTCTCCCTACTCCCATATCTCTATCTCTATTTCTCTTTTTTTATCTCCCTCTACTCCTCTATATGCCCAAAAAGAAAGTGAATTGGGAGGTGGGAGGGTGGGAGAAACAGGGAGGGAGGAGGGGGCAGAGAGGGAGAGAGTGGGAGGAGGGTGGCAGTGGGAGGGGTGGGAGAGAGGGTAAAGAGTGGGGAGAGTGGGGGGAGAAGAGGCAGGAGAAGAGAGTGGGGAGAGATTGGGAGAGGGAGGGAGAGAGTAAGAGAAGTGGGAGAGGGAATGTGAAGGAGGGTGGGAGGCTGGGAGAGAGGGAGGGAGGAAGAAAGTGGGAGAGAATGGGAGAGAGTGGGAGGGAGGTAGGAAGAAGGTGGGAGAGAGTGGGAGAGGGTGCAAGAGAATGGGAGAGAGTGGGAGAGTGGGAGATAGGGAAGGAGAGAGTAGGAGATAGTGGGAGAGGGTGCGAGAGAGTGGGAGAGAGTGAGAGAGTGTGTGGGAGAGTGGGAGAGAGTGAAAGTGTGGCTACATAGGGTTTCTATACATAGTATTTGTAGGAGAATGGTATCTCTATTTTGAATTAATCTAAACCTTGTTTCTATGTAGTAGTTTTTAAATTCATTTTGTTCTTATACTCTATAATTAATAGTTTATATATTGCACTCTTTCTATACATGATTTTTAGCAAGATTGGGGACACTAATAGAACATTCATTTTTTTTTTTAAAAAGACTAAGAAATGTATGAAAATTTGACAACATGAAAACCATGAAAATAAAAGTGAAAATAAAAATTTAACATAGTAAAAATGGCCAATCATGTTCCAAAAATGAAAAGAACCATTTGTTGTTACTCTAATATTTCAACCACATACTAGATTACCAAGTGCATTTTATAAAATGTATCATGCAAGGAGCACAATATTGGGAATCAATCTAAATGATTCTCATCAAGAAATTAGACAATCTTTGAAGTTAGAAGGACCCAAGCTCTTTGTAGGTTTTCAATGAAGATTTAATTAATACACTAATAGGAACAATAAGAAAATAGATAAATGTGAAAATAAAAGATTCAACTATTGGGTCATTTTTGTTCAATATAAGTTGTATTTTTAAATCATTATGTGTTATTTTATAACAACAAATAGATTTTAGTGTTCAACTATTAGTCCATATGTGTTGTTTTATAAAATAGAACACTTAGAACAAAACTTTGAAGTTCCATCACTACCCATAACCCTAAACCCTAAACCATTAACCCTTAACCCTTAAAACCCAAACCCTTAAACCCTCTACCCTCTCTCTCTCAAGTCTCTCCCTCCTACCCCTCTCCCTCTCAGGTCTCTCAAGTCTCTCCCTCCTGCCCTTCTCTCCCTCTCATAGGTCTTTCTCTCCTCCTCACTCCCTCTCAGGTCTTTCTCTCCCTCCTACCTCCTCAACCATAAACCTTAAGCTATGGAGTACCACCCTCAGCCTCTTCCCTCCCCATTCCCCTCCTAATTCTCTCTCTCACGAGGAGACTTGAGGAGAGAAGAGAGGAGGGAGGAGTGTGGAATGAAAGATCTGAGGAAGGGAGGGTTAAGGGTAGAGGGTAGAGGTTTAATGGAAATTAAGGGAGAGAGGAATGGGGGAAGCAGTGAGTGAGAGAGAGACCTAAAGGAGGGAGAGGGGTATGATAATGAAGATAATTGAGAGAGAGAGAGAGAGAGGGATGGAGTGGGAGACAGATAGAAGGAGGGAGGTTAAAAATTACAGGGTAGATGGTTTAAGGGTTTATACATTGCTACCCCAATTGTTTTACATATAAGAACAATATTTTTTCCCTATGATAACAACACTTGTTTCAATGAGTGTCTTATTTTATTAAATGACCATTTTATTTTTTAAATGATATACTTATAGTGGAGAGTTGTGATATTTTATTTGAAACAAAAAAAATACTTATTTCACTTCTTTATGAGTTATGAGAGAGGGGAAGGGGAGAGAGAGAGGAATGGTTGTCACTAAATCTTGGCTCACCCAAACAATTGATCATTGCACTAAGATGCGCATATTCAATCAAAAGTTAAAATTCATAAAACTCGGACTAAAAGAGTGAAATATCCAAGTCTTTAGAAACCTTTTCAAAGAAAGGATCTCCTTGAAAGTAGAATGGCCAAGATCCAAAAAGACCTCTCAAATGATTTTTCTTACATCCTAATAGAAGAAGAGAGGAATCTCATAATTCAATTAGATGGTGTCTATAGTTTTAAATAAATCTATTGGAGACAAAAATCAAGGATTAAATGACTTAAATAAGGTGTAAAACCAAGTTTTTTCATTTAACATGAAAAATTAGAAGGCAAAGAAACATAATATGAGATTGAAGAGATGGAAAAGAGGGAAAGAGGGAGGGAGTGGGAGTGAGATATAAATTAGAGGTTAAACATTGAGGGTAGAGGGGTTTAGGGTTTTAGAGTTTAAAAATTATGGAGGAGAGATAGAGAGAGTGAGTGAGTGAGAAAGACCTAAGAGGAGGGGTAGGAGGGTGAGACTTGAGATAGAGTGAATAGTGAGAGAGAGAGACCTTGAAAGAGAGTGGTGCTAGGAGGAGAGACAGAGAGAGAGAGAGGAGAGTGGGAGAGAGAGATAGAGGGGAGGGAGGGTTAATGGTAGAGAATTAGATGGTTTAAGGGTTTAAGGATAAGGTTGGAGGGATAGAGATAGAGGGAGTGAGTAGAGTGAGAGAGAGACCCTAAGAGAGAGGAGAGGAGTAGGATATTGAAGATAGTTCACAAGAACCTAAGAGAGAGGAGGGAGTGGGAGAGAGATAGAGGGAGGGAAAGGTTAAAGGGGTAGAGTGTAGATGGTTTAAGGGTTTAAGGTTAAGAGGGTGGAGGGATAGAGATAGAAATTGAGTGAGTAGAGAGAAAGAGACCTAAGAGGAGGGAGTGAGTGAGTGAGAGAAAGACCTAAGGGAGGGAGAAGGGGTAGGAGGGAGGGCACTTGAGAGAGAGACCCTATAAGAGGAGGGAGAGGGGAGTGGGAGGAGAGATTTGAGAGAGAGAGAGGGGTAGAGGGTTTAAGGGTTTGAGGTTTAAGGGTTAAGGAGGCTAATGGTTTTAGGGTTTAGGGTTATGGGTAGTGATGGAACTTCAAAGTTTTGTTCTGAGTGTTCTATTTATAAAAACAACACATATGGACTAATAGTTGAACACAAAAAATCTATTTGTTGTTATAAAAACAACACATAATGATTTAAAATACAACTTATATTGAACAAAAATGGACCAATAGTTGAACACTATAACTTTTTGAAAATCCTTCACATTTAATGGGAAAATACATGTTATTTATTGTGCTCACCTTTTATATTTGTAATATGACAAACTATTAATATAAAATTATCCAATGCTTGTATTGATGGAACTTCAAATTTTGTTCCTAATGTTTCACTCATGCCCTACCTTATGTCACTGGTCTTTCATGGTGTTGGAAAATTTCTTAGGGCTGGGTTTTTAGCTTTATCTTCATCTTAAACCCTTGTGTTTACGTAATGCCTTGGTCGAGATATATTTCACCATTACATTTTTTGAAGGGTTTTAAAACCATCTTATGCCCATCATTCCATCTAGGTCTAGTCCCTTTTGTCTTAATATTTTATTTCCTCTGCGAGTGTTATTTTCCTAAGTCCTGGTTGGCCCTGTGTTGAACGGTTTTAAAAAACTTATGTCGTTGTTTTCCATCCGCCTAGTAATGTCCCCTTGCCCTTTAATGAATGTTTTATTTTTCAAAAGGATGAAATTTGTGCTGCCATCGATCAAAATTCCTTCAAGATCAATGGTTGCCCGCCATCCCCTGATCGGGAATTATAGGATGGAGATATCGCAGGCGGGAAACACGTGTCCCATCTGTGGATCAAATTTGCATGACTATTCATCAACTATCCTTTGATCTGAGCGTTCCCTGCCATCCCGCGATGGTGCTTTGGTTGATTACAAAATCACAGACAACTACCACGTGGACTGTACAAGGTGGGGCTTGAGGAAATTTTCCATCCACTTAGTAATGTCCCCTTTCCCTTTAATGAATGTTTTATTTTTCATAAGGATGAAATTCACACTACTGTCGATCAAAATTCCTTCAAGATCAATGGTTTATTTCCATCCCATGATCAGGAATTGTAGGATGGCAATATCGCAGGTGGGCGACATGTGTCCCATCTAGGGATCAAATTTGCACGATTGTTCAACTGTCCTTTGATCAAATTTGTAGGATTAAATCACACACATGGTGATGTTTGCCAGGGGAGCTCAGTTGGAAGACATTCCTCAATCTAGTTGGTCATAATTTTCCTCTAAGAAGAAAATCGGCAAGACCTTTTAGATGTCTTCTGGACTACCAGTGCATTTTTTTCAGTAGGCGTCTGTGTTTCCTATCAGCAAGACCTCAGGGATGTCATGACAAGTGGAGTTCACATGCAAACACATGTCAGTAGGACATCGATCATTTTCCCGATGACTAGGAGTTTCCCATTGGCATGAAAGTTTCCTTCAGAGAAAGGTCTCGGCAAGATCTTTATGGCTCACTAACCGACGACAAGGAGAAAGCATATCGGTGGGAGATTTTTACTTTGGAGTGAAGTCTCGGTGACTTTGTTATGTCTCACCGACTACTGCAGACTGGGTTAACACTTCGGCAAGAGTTGTATCTTCGATATCTGATCTTGCCGAAAGCCTCATGTCTCACCGACCACTAATAAAGATATACCTTTCAGTGAGAAACTATCACGGCAGAGAGATGTCTCGACAAAATCTTGAAGTCTCGCCAACAAGGCACCAAAAGGGGGTCTATCGATGAGAGGTCTTGTAGTCTTGCCGACCCATTTTGTCACGGCAACCAAAAAAGTGAACCTATGGAGATTCCTCGGTGAAAAAAAAGGTGGCTATAGGACGTCTCCCCGATAAGAGGATGTTACAGCGACACATGTCAGATGAAAGGATGCATATCGGTGTGACTAAAGGGAGGTCTTGGCGACAACATGGGCCAAAAAAAAGTTGTCATTTCGGCATAATGTCTGGCCGAATGAAGGAAGTCACTCTGAGGAAGGTTTGTCTTCAGGGAGAGTGGTTCACCTTTAGCATGAAATCTGGCCGACGTGCTGATGTCCTAGCGACATGAAGGATATATTGCCATAAGTCTTGCCGACAAAGGTTACCCAAGGTTTTTCGAGGAAGATTTAGACTCTCGCCAGGAGGTCTCGGTGACTAAGAAGTGTCACACCGATAGGGTATCCCCTCAGGGAGAAGAAAGATGTCTGCCAAGAGGTCTGGCAGAAGTTCGAGGGTCTCGCCGACATGAAATTTGAGTTCGACGAGACAAATTTGTTTCAGGGAGATATCTCCTTGATAGTTGGGGGTTTCGCCAAAGGGTTCCCCTTTCGGTATAATGTCTTCCCAAAGAGCGAAGGTCATGCCGAAGCAAAAGGAGCTCAATGAGAACAAGAGGAAATTGGGGAGACTTCAAACGAATGACCACTAAGGGGCATCCATGTGTTGTCTTTCTCTTTCAGGAGAAGCAGAGTAGCAATATTTTGTTTCCATGTTGTTGTACCAAGACACACGTCAACACTTACTAGCATCATTAAAAGGTAAGTTTATAATTATAAAAATTTAACATTGGAATTATTGAACATTTGAAATATAAAATTTAAATATTATATTATAATAGTTTATAATTTACTTATATAGTATTTTGGATAATAGAAACAATTTTGATTGATTTAATATTTTCTAAGTTCATTATTGATTTTAAATCTTATAAATATAATTATATATCTTTAATCAATATTATAATTTAAAAATAATAATGAATATTGAACATCTTAGATTTTAGTATAACTTAAATATTAAAAAATTGAATGTATAAGTTTATAAAATATAATATATATATTTTTAAATAAATATTTAAAGATTATTATATATGTATATTTAAAGATCCATAGACATTATCTTTTTAACTATGAAATTAATATGATTAATTTCATATATAATTTTATCTTATCTTATCTTTTTAACAATTTTTTGGTATCCTACATAATTTGTTTTCTATAAGTATCATGTTGTATACTCTTTATATGGAAGGTAGTGTTTTTTCCTGGAGCTTAATAAGTTTTAATAATTTTTAGTCATTTTAAAGATTTTTTTTTTTATAAAGATAGGTATATTTAGACTTTGATGGCTTATGTACAATTATGCATATTCTATTATTTATTATATTTTTTGCAATATCATGTTAATCTTGATTAATCACATTATTTGTTTGTCATTTTTATTTGTTTTGTTGAAAAATATTTTATCTTTACTTTACATCTATGATAATTTCAAAATTATCAAATTTAAAAATTATAAATAAAAACTTATTTTTATTAATCTCTTGAAGTACATAGGTCCTAATCTTTGTAGATTAATAACTATCTAATTAGCTATTTCTTTCCTTTATTTCTATAAATGTGTCTCATGTCTCTATTGAAATTTATGAGATGTATATGTAATTCTTAGCACAACACTCTTAGAGATTAGGATTTATTTTCACATTTATCTATTTTCTTATTGTTCCTATTAGTGGCTAATTAAATCTTCATTGAAAACCTACAAGAGCTTGGGTCCCTTCAATCTCAAAGCTTGTCTAATTTCTTGATGAGAATCATTCACATTGATTCCCAATATTGTGCTCATACGCAATACATTTATAAAATGCACTTGGTAATTTAGTATGGTTGGGAAATATTAGAGTAACAACAAATGGTTCTTTTCATTTTTTGGCACATGATTGGCCATTTTTACTATGTTAAATTTTTATTTCCTTTTATTTTCATGTGGTTTTGATGTTGTCAAACTTTCATACATTTTCTTGATCTTTTTAAAAAAATATAAATGAAAGGTTCTATTAGTGTCCCCAATCTTGCTAAATATCATATATAGAGAAAGTACAATATATAAACTACCAATTATAGAGTATAACAACAAAATGAATTTAAAAACTACTACATAGAAACAACATTTAGAATAATTCAAAATAGAGATGCCATTCTCCTACAAATACTATGTATAGAAACCCTATATATGTAGCCACACTTTGACCCTCAAAATCAATAGAATAAATTCTTATACATTGTTTCTATAATGAATTTAGAGAATAAATTATAAGATTTAAATTCAATAATGAATTTAGAAAATATTAAATCAATCAAAATTGTTTCTATTATCCAAAATACTATATAAGTAAATCTTAAGCCTAATCTCAAGCCTAACAATAACCCTAAGTGAACACTTATCCTAATTCAACCTTAACCATGATTTAGCCCAAACCATA
>VDFB02189578.1:0-38520 GCA_007258455.2 Sequoia sempervirens
AGTCATTTATTGGGAGTTGGTCGGTTGTTTTGTGTGGGGGAGAGTCTTAAAAAAGGTTGAGGAAGTCATTTTGGGGATTGATGAATGTAATTTTGTGAAGAATCAATAAGATCATTTTGGGGGAAGTAGGCCTAAGACCCCTTTAAAGTTGGTTTGAGTTCTTTCTTTTCATTTTTTTTGAGTTTTGTGCCAAGTTTTCTCAAGGCGAGTAGTGAACCCAGATTTTGCATTTTTGACTAAATTATGAATTATTGAAGCCCTCCACCTACTGTACCTTTCATGTGGTTGGGTGGAGAGGATGTGTACAATTTGATTTAAATGTGTGCAGGTCCATTTAAGAAAGGGTAAATGATTTGTGAGTCTTGGAGTTGTTGTCCTAAGCAAATCATTGCTTAAATTGCATGAAAATGAAGCTTTTAGCCTAGGGTTTGTTAAAATAAATGAGAGTGGGGGAATCTCTTTAACATTTAAGTATATTGGGGTCATAATAGAGGTGTCTAAGTTAGTGGAATGGTCAAGGGAGTTGTGCAAGTGAGACTTTCAATAAAACCTATGCATTTGCATGGTAAACAGATGGTTTCATGGGGCATCCTACTAAAGGACTTGTAGGTGTAGAATAATCTTAGAATTTTTTGTTTTATGACAACTCAAGATTGTTTGGAGTGTTCTTGTGAAGATCAAGTGTTTAAAGGGCACTCACTTTGTGAAAGAGGGCTAATTCACTAGCCTAGGACAGGGGTATGTTATTGGCTCTCAAATTTGGTCCAAAGGAGTCAAGGGTAGTTTTCACATATGTTTTCACCCCCACTCTACATCAATCAATAGCTTGTTTGAAAGCACTTGTTTTACGCTTTTATCCATAACAACAAGCCAGTGAATTGTTTGATAAAAAGCTTTGGTACACATGTATGAAAAATGTGGTGGCATAGACAAGGCCGTGAATTGTTTGAAAAAATGCCTCAAAGAAATGTGGTCTCATAAAATTCCATGACAAGCAAATGCAATTGACAATTGCTCCTAGTTATTAGTTATGTAATGTGAAGTAATTGTATAACTGCTTAGATTGAATTTGCAAAACTATATTGTAGTTGAAATTTTTTCATCTATCAGCATCTAGTTGTTAGTTATGCAATGTAAAATAATGCTTTGAGTTTGAAAGATGTGCAATGCAATGTAATCAGCGATATGAATATAAACTACATAATACAACCATTCTTTTTATGCTCTTGTACATTGATATTTAACCATTGCTCACTTGATTAAATTTTCAAAGAGTTTTAATCATGCACATGAGGAAGAAATTAAATTTTGATTGTCAACTTCCATATATCAAATTATCCAATAATCTTGAGTGTATCTCCATATACAAAAATGGCATCAATACCAACTCAAACAAAGTTTTACAAAATGTGGCATATGCCATCTCGATGTCTATTCAAAATTTACATGCCAAAATGTCTATCTCATCCTAAACTACTACTGGATCATCGAAATGGAGCCCCTTTACAGCACTCGTTGGCTCTGAAGGTAGCTACACAAGAAAAATTCAAACCACAATTGAGATTAGTTATACTATATGATTTAAAATCAAATAATTAACACCAAAATCAATATACATTGAATTATAATTGAACTCTAAAATTGTAATCTTGATTACCTGAAATATTTGTCTCTTCAAAGGGTTAGGAGTCCTAGAATATGCCACTTTCAAATAATCGACCAAACCAACTTTTGTAATGTCAATCTATATATGTGAACAAAAACATAAAATTGATTCAAGTTAGCATACAATTGTCGGTAATAGGAACATATAAATACCAAACACAAAATAAAATAAACACATACCTCTTTAGGCTGATCTTTTTCTTTATCTCCTTTAGGTGTTTCGACACCACCTCCTTGAGGTGTTTCAACACCTACTCCTTCAAGTGTTCCAAGACGTACTCCTTCAGGCATTGTGGCACTTATCAACAATGATGTATAGCTCACAACTGCCTGTACATAAAAATGACAAGTACATATGAAACTACCAATCTATATTGATGTATGTATAATCAATATAAGGTCTTAAAAATCTTAATTCAATTGAATTTGAGTTAAATTACCTTCCCCTTATCTAAAATTTCACTTCCATAATTTGTACAAGGCTGCACCTTGCTTGCACTTGTCAACAATGACGTATAGCTCATAACTGCCTATACATAAAAATAACAAGTACATATGAAACTACCAATCTATGTCGATGTATGTATAATCAATATAAGATCTTAAAATTCTTAATTCAATTGAATTTGAGTTCAATTATCTTCCCCTTATCTAACATTGCACTTCCATAATCTGGACAAGGTTGCACCTCACTCACACTAGGTATTTCCTAGAGGAGGAAAATAAGATTATAATATAAGTTATTATATAATTTCATTTATGACAATTCAAATGACAAGCAAGTATATAATAAAAAAATGTAAACGAGTGAGTGCAAAAATATATACTGTGTGTGTGTTGAGGCCAAATGAAATGGCCCTAAGGGTGCTATTAGTCACCTGTGCAAGCTCCTCCTCAAACATCAACTGTTAAATAGACCATGTAAATAAATATTAGTACATTATACTATCTCTCTTATTAATATTCATTTAAAAACAAATGCAAGTTATGAATTTACAAGAGGACTTTGTAGGGTGCACTCCACTCCCCTGAGTCTAATCTATAATGTCCACATTATGGAGGTCATAATCAGAAGTGTCCAAGGGATGCTCGGTAGGCTGTACAAGAGGACCCAAGCATATATGGTGGCACATGGAGCAAGTATGTGGAACACAAATATGTGGACCTGACGAGGATGACACAACGGCACTTGAGCCATCACCAACATCACTAGAATGTGGTTGAGCTACTGTACAAGCATGTGAAACCAAAAGACCACTCAAAGAGTGAATAGCCTAGATAGTTTATGTGGCTACATCCTGCATAATATCTGGATGATATACTAGAGGTGGCGGAGGAAGGGGAGGAGGGGGAACATATGGGCGCAGGACTACTCTAACTACCCTTGGTCTATCCTAGGGCATACCTCCACCAACGCACTGGAAGGGTTTAATGTCAAAGTAATATACATGATGCCCTAACACAAACTCAGCATATAATTTTTTAATGAAGTAAAATGGTATATCACAATTGTTGTTCGGTGGTTTATCAAAAACCATACACCAACGATCCCAAAAGTTATCTACAATGTCCCTATGTTTGCACCATTTTATAGAAAGTTTTGGTTTATTAACATTAACTGGAAAACTAGTGCGAGGGTTAACAAATAAAGAGGCTATTTGGGCTTTGGTTATTCTGAGATCTTTCACATCATCATAAGACAATCCACATGCATAATATTTCATCATGTCTTCTCGCCACAAATGAAAGGCATTATGTTGGGTGGAGAGGGTTTCTATATTTTTAATTATATCCTTCAATGTGTTTGACATCTTGAATAATCAAGGAATTCTCTTATAAACTTCATAAATGCCCTTTAATTGCTACAATTTTTCACCAATTAATTCTTCAATTGATGGTTGTGGAGGTGGTGGAGTGTTTGGCATTTGTGCATTTTCATTCTCAGCAACCATAATGCCTGATTAAAGTTAAAAACTAATTTTTCTAATTGAAATTAGATATTATAAATGAAAATATTGTAAAAATACCCTATTTTTAAAAAAAACCAAAAAAAACCCTACTTTTTAACAAAAATCTATAAAATTCTCTAATTTTTAATACAAATAAATAAACAACACTATTTTTAAATCAAAATCCATAAAAAAACATTCATTTTTAATCAAAATCCATTCTAAACTCATTTTTTTCATAAAAATTCAATCAAAAACCCTATTTTGAAAAAAAATCCCATAAAAAACTAACTGAAATTATACAAATCTAATTCAAAATTTGATCAAAGCAAAGAAAAATCTAAAATCTAACCTTTTCAAAATGGATATCAGATAAATCGGATATTTGATATGCGAAGAACCTCCTCACTGTGCACCCACAGCTTGTTTGTGAATGTGAAATGATTTTAATAGGCCCGAATTATGTATATATATGTTTGCCTCAAATTGGATATCTGATATGGAGATCTTGGTTTGGGCATTGCTTTGGAGGCGTGTACTGACACCCAAGCCACAAAAAATTCAACTCAGCATTTTCGCATTTTTGGGTCAATGAAAAATGTGATTTTTTCCCCATTGCCACTTTTTGGCCCATCATGATCCTGCACATACCCAGTTATTTCCCCTGTTTTGTAAGTTAATACTTTATTTCCCCTGTTTTGCAAGTTAATACTTTATTTCCTCTATTTTGCAAGTTAATACTTTGTTTCCTTTTTCCAAATTTTTATACAAGTGTAAACCACCTAAACTCATTGATATAGGTTGTGTAGAGTCCATGAATGTGCATACAATGCCAACATCATTAAAATCTTACAAATTCCTAGTTGATAATTAAATGAATTCTTTGCAAGGGTTCGGTGAATTGTTTGGTTAGGAACCTATCCTCGAAATTGTGTGTCTACCCATAAACACCAAGTTGACTGAGCATTAAAAAGGCCTTACATTTTTCACATTATTTTCAGGAATGATGCTACATTCAAGATTCTCCTATATAATTTCAAGTTTTCATAAGTTAGTGTTTTTCTTCTAGCATTAGGATAATTAGGTTTTAGTCATCAACACAAAAGCTCTTTAGTAACAATTAGCAGGATTTGTTGATTCAAAAATTCACACCTATTATATGTGAAGGTGACAAGATGCTCTAGGAAAATTTATCCCCTCAACACATGAAGCTTTAAAGGATATTGGTGATCACAATGAGTAGAGCAAGGGTATCCTAAAGAAGAATCATCCCTAACATCATTATTCACACCAAACACAAAGGAGACTTCCCACACACACATCATCATAATGGGTGATGCATTGGGGGAAGACCCACTAGAGTATGTAACCTTCCTTTTTGAGTTTTATGTGCTATGCATAAGTTATGATTATACCACATGTAATAGGCTCAAATTGTTTCTAGCAACATTGAAGTATATTGATTTGAGATGATTTATGGATTTGGAAACAGATGTTGTTCCAAATTAGAATTCCATGAATATAAAGTTCCTAGAAAATTACTAGGATTACTATAGAGGCATAGATAGAAAGATGGATGACATCTTTAGGATGTCACAAAATGAAGATGAATCCTTGGAGAACTACATGGAAAGGTTTTAATTTTTCCTTAAGAAATCCCACCAAAATGAACTCTTTGATGAGTCTTTAAAGTTGATATTCTTGAGAGGGATTAATGAGGTTTACATGGATACACTTAACCTCATTGGGGAAAGAGATATCTCTCAAGCACCATTTGAGGAAATCTGCAAAGCATGCAAGAACTATTTGAGGTCTTTTACCAAGAAGGTTAGAGGAGACAGGAAATCTTCCATCAACAAACCATCCAATGGATTCTCTAGAGTTGAATTGAGTAATCTTCTAAAAAATATGGAGGATATTATTAGTCATCTGGCTATATAGTTAGACACCCTCCATATTGAAAAGAAGCAAGAAGAGGCAAAAGTAGCTCTTATAGAATATTTCCCACATTGTAGATAGAAAAGGACTAACTACAAATGCAATAAGGTGACAAGCATCTCTAAAGATAAGAAAGGGACATAAAATTTTCATGTGTTGGAAGGTGAAGATGGACAAGTATTCTACATAGCTCAAATGAAACCATGGAATCCAAGACAAGGTATGCCCCAAGATCCTTTGAATTATAACATGCTATTTCTTGTTAACAATGCAAATTTTCCTAGTTGGAACCCTCATTATTGTTTTAATATGTAGAACCAACAATGGCCAATGCCTCAAACCAATTGGAATCGATAGAAAAAAAGCATGTGGCCATCACAAAATTACCAAGGATATAACTATAATTCTCAATGGCCACCCCAAAAAAACTAATGGCAATTCCTCAATGGAAAAGAGATCAGTAATGGAAAAACCAATACATGAATTATCAATAGCCAAAGTAGCCCATGTAACCACAACAATAATCCATTATTCCAAACCCAACAAATCTAGCACTACAGTCACCTAGAACAAATCAGTTGCAAGCACAACCTACACCCAACCCCAATAGTAAGCTTGTTCAACAGGAATATGCTAACAAAGCTATTCAATACCCTACTTATGGGGTAGAGGTGAGTGATGTCCACCTTAAATCAAGGAAAATATTGGTTGGTCCTTTATCTCCTCATTTTACTAAATTAGTTGATGAGGAACCCCCAGTAGAGACCTTGGATAACCAACCTAAGGAGCCTTGAGGAAAATCAGGTTAACTTGACTAATCCAAGTCCATAACCTCCATTCCCTGAAATATTAGAAATTCAAAGGTATCAAACACAAGATAAAGTTGACTTTTTGGGATAACTTAAGGATGTTTATATCAAAATACCCCTTATCCAACCCATTAATGAAGTTCCCATCTATACTAAAATAATTAGAGAACTATGCCTTAAAAATTCAGCTAGGAAGCAAAAAGACCCTCAGACTGTACATGCCTTAGGACAACTTACAAAAATTATGTTGGGAAACATAACTTTCCCCAAGTATGTAGACCCTGGGAGCCCTGTAATGGATGTCAAGATAAATGGAAATCTCATTAATAACACTTTAATTGACTTGGGAGTAGCTATTAATGTAATGACTAAAGAGACCATGAAGTTGTTATGATTAATAGAACTCAAACCTACTCCTTTTGTTCTACAGTTGGCAAATAGGTCCATAGTTAAACCTGAGGGTACTATTGAGGACTTGGTAATAATAGTGAATTCATGGGAGTACCCTACAAACTTTATGGTATTGTATCCTAAAGATAATCTTGCAAGCTATCCCCTCATTTTAGGAAGACCTTGGTTGGTAACAACAAATGCCTTCATAGGTTGCAAGTATGTGAATATGATCATTTCTAATGGAAATATGACTAAGAAATTAATCCTTTATCCACCAACCCAGCCACATGAAAACTTAGAACAAACCATTTGGCCTACCCTATATTAGGAAGATCAATACTCCATGTGCAAACCCTAATGACTATTGAATGCAATCCCTTGTTAGAAAACCAAGATGAAGATGACTTGATGGTAAACATCATGTAAAACAACTATGGTAGGGATTTGCAGCATTAAGACTATCTAACATGTATGTACGATCCTCTACAACATGTGATCCCTTATAGTTCTTTTGACTTATTTTCCCTAATTTTTCATACTTTGGTACTAGACCAATATGTTCCAAATATAGGACGACTTGACATCTCATCAGTTCAAAAAACAACCTTGACTTTAGAGATAACGTTGGGTAAAACATTGAATGTTATTAGTCAATTGAATGATATACAATAGACCTCATAGATGAATGTGTTGCAAGCACATGTGTAATTTGCATGGTATTATAATGACATGAAGGGGATAGACCCAGAATTTTACATGCATGGGATTTACATCAATGATGGTTCTAAACTAGTTAGACAACCCTAGACGAGGATGAACCCTATAGTCTAAGATATAGTTAAATAAAAATTGTAAAAAAATCTTGATGTGGGCTTTATCTATCCTATCTCTGATATTCAATGGGTGTCACCCCTAGTAATTTTCCCTAAAAATGAGGAAACTAGAGAGTGTGTGTAGACTACTGAGAATTAAATGTTGCTACTAGGAAGGACCACTTTCCACTCCCCTTCATTGACCAAGTACTTGATTCATTAGCAAGAAAGAATTAATTTTCCTTTTTGGATGGATTTAGTGGCTACAATCAAATTAAGATAGTATCATAGGACTAGGACAAGACAACTTTCACATGCCCTTGGGGCACATATGCTTATTGTATCTTCTATGCCCTTAATATTAGAGTACATCGAGTTATGAATAGTCAGCTTGTGGCTATCTTAACTCCTAATTAAGTAATATTATCATTATTATATTTTTATTTAGTTGATTAGGTCAGCCTGGGGATTAAATAGGGTTATCTAAATCGTCCTAGGTGATATCCTAGGCATAAATAGGTATATATAGGAGGTTGTGAATCTTATTTCATCATCATATTATGAATTGTGTTCTCATTGGAGATATTTGGAGGTTTTCCCCCTCGAAGTGGCTTGTTATTCTTAGTTATTATCAAGTATTTTTAGCATATTTCATATAATATTCTTCTATTGTGCAAGTTATTTCATTACAACTAGTATCAGAGCATGATCTTGGCACCATTACGACAAGGCAATTTTTTCAATTTTGGAGGTTATTTTGTGAAACCTATATCTCCTAGATTTTAGAGAATTTTTATTTTATTTTTAAAGGGGTTTTGAAGGATATTTTAAAGAAGCTAAATTCCAAATTTTAGAATAATTAGAGCTTAATTGATTGAGTTATTAAAAAAATAGGGTATTTGTCCATTTTTTTTGGAAAAATCATATCTCACACATATTAAAGAATTGGTTCCTAATATTTTGTGGGTTTTTTAATAAATATTAGAGGAGGATAGATTCCAATTTTCAAATAAATTGAATTATAAATAAGTAATTTCTTATAAAATTAGGGTTTCTAAAAAATTTGCTCTCAAGGCTGCAAATCACCTAATTTTAGGGATATTTTTCTATTGGAGTACAACCTAATCCCTAGTAAATCATAGTAAAATTTTCAAAGATATTTAATTTATTTGTGTGATTTATTGCAAAATTATTTTCTATCATCATGACAGGGCCTGCAATAAGAGGCAAAAAGAATGCTACCACACCAAGGAAATCTTCAAAGAATGGGGGGGAAGAAAATGATGCTTTTAACCCTAAGGATGAAATGAACAAAGTAAAGGGTGATATTTCATCATTAGAGAAGAATATTACAAAATAAATGGGTGAATTGAAATTACTTATTCAAGGTATGTGGTGGAAGGAAGAAGATTCACCTCACAAGGTGGAAGATAATACTTTTGGGGGACATGAATTCCTTGGATTTGAATTTGATTTCAAGAAGGATCCTTCCTTTAATAATCATATTCCAAGGCAATTCATACCTAAGTTGGATATGAGAAAGTTTGATGGCAAGGATCCAACCAATTGGTTATGCCAAATGGAGCAGTTCTTTGATATTGATCATGTTCCTAGTCAACAAAAGGTGGCTATGGCATCATTATACCTAGAACCAGATCAATTTATTTAGTATCATTGGTTATGTGATGAGAAGAGAAAAAAGGGTTGTGTGGTCACATGGTAAATTTTTCAAGAGGAACTCACTACCCATTATGGAGATAACTTTATGGATAGATACTTTTGCCAACTCACTAATTTAAAGCAAATAGGCATGCTCAAGGATTATATTCAAAAATTTCAAACCCTTTCTCTAAGAGTAGAGAATGTGGTAGAAGAAAATATGAAAGAATTATTTCTAGGTGGTCTAAAGGATCACATAAAATATGTAGTGCAATTGTTCCAACCACAATCCTTATCGCAAGAAATAGTAATAGAAAGACATGTGGAGGAGAATTTTTTGGCTAGTAGGAGACAAGGGAATATAAATTTCAGTGAAAGGAGATCTCCTACACATTCACTACCACAACCTACTAGGTTGACTCCACAACAAATTGAGGAGAAGAGAGAAAAAGGGTTATACTTCAATTGTGATAGTAAATATAGTCGAGGGCATAAATGTAGTGAAAATAAATTGTTTTATATTGAAGGACCGAGTGAGGAAGAAGAGGAGGAACCAATATTAGAGGGGGGTGTGGATTTAGATAATGAATCACAACCAATCATTTATTTTCATGCACTCTCTAGTTTTAGTTCCCCACAAACTCTCAAGGTATTTGGGTTCTTAAAGAAGAAAAAAGTAACAATGTTGATTGACTCAGGTAGTACTCACAATCTCATCAACAAAAATTTGGCTACTCATCTAAATTGTTTTATATATCTAGCTCCAAAATTTTAGGTTTTGATTGCAATTGGCGGTACTGTCAATTGTTCTGAAAAGTTTCATAGCATTAAATTATCCATGGGATATTATCAACTTGATAGCCCAATGTATGTTATCTCCATGGGTGTAGGAGATATTATTTTGGGAGTATAGTGGCTTACTACTTTGGGAACAATTGAAATGAACTTCCAAGAATTATCCATGAGATTCCAATCAGAAGGAAAGACAATAGAGCTAAGAGGCTTGAAGGAAAAGTCCCCATAAATGGTGAGTTCTCACCATATGCAAAATTTTCTTAAGAAAGGAGTGAGAAATATGTCAATTAGAGGAGGTTGACGCCTATAACTTTTGTACATGGGTCTGCCATTCTTGCCTACCTTCTTCCCAATCTTTCTTTTCTCATACAAGCAATCTACATTGTGTTTCAAATTCCATTAATAGCTCTTCTCCTTCTTTTGGAGCGTTGGGTACTGGATTCATTGGCTTAGCATTGTCAGCACTTAAAAGGGATTTTGAAAAAAGTAATAGTTTGGGATTGACCAAGTCCCCTATTTCTCCAAAGTATAGAATGATGTGTTCTTTCTGGGCTTGAAGTTGAAAGAATTTCTTATGCAAATATTCAATGGTGTTCCTTGTGTCTCTAGTTAGGTCAAGTGTCAGATCATAAGCACTTGAGGTAAAGTTTATTTGAGACTCAATGGAGTCCATCTCCTTCCTAATGCTTTGTGTGGCTCTGAGCCACTCCATGTAATATTGATAAAGAGACTTTTCCTCATCAATGCACCCTTATGCATCCTTTAACAATTTTGAAAAAAAATTATGTAAAAGAGCACATTTCTTAGTCATTTCCAACATTTTATTATCATTAATTCTCTTCTCAACCTCTTCCTTTGCTTTATCTTTAAGTCTAGAGGCATACACCTTTAAAGAATCAATTAAAAAATTTATATTTTCCATACCGGATAGTAATGTATCTATGTTTTCACTAGGTATGGTCTCTTGTAATTCTTTCGCCACTTCCTCCATCAATTCTCCACTTCTTTGGTGTGTCTCAATAATTTATTTTCTAGCATATGCATGAAATGCATCTCCTAGTTGTATCTTGTGGAGGGGAGAGATCTTATCCAAATCCACATTACCCTATTGCATTGGAAATTGTAGTAGTTGTGATGACACAATAGTGGAACCTAGGTTTCATACTTAATAGATTCTTCAAGGAATCTCTAGAGGAGCCAGAGGATTCACTAGAAGGATTTGTTGTTTCCACAACATTTCCCTTTGTGTTCTTTTCTTCATCATTTCCAGAGTCTATTGGTTTCTCTTTTTATTTTTTGCATCTCTAGATGCATTCTTATCATCATCTTTCTTTTCTTTCTCTCCTTCTCTATAATAACATTTTTATTGTCATCATCCTTGTTTTCTTCCTTTGTATGGTTTTTGGTGTTAACTGTAGGAGTAGTTCTTTCTAGTATCAAAGGTGGAGTAGTATTCTCCTTTGTAATTTCTTCTTTGATCACTTCTTCCTCACCATCTTTTTCTACCATTTCCTCTACTTCTAGAGGGGTGTTTTCCTATGTAGCTTCTTCATTTGCATCATACTCATGTTGAGCATCATATGTCTACACATCTTCTGCAATATTTTATTCTATAGTAGGGGTTTCCTCATTCACTTCTTCTTCATTCACTAGTGTCATTCCTAGTTTTTGTGATATTTCAAGTCTACTTTTTCAATGCTCTCCTTTCTAAGCCTTTCAACATCAATTTAATCTCTACCCATAAGGGTTGTCACCCTTTGCTTAGTTCTTAGCTCTTTGTTAAATACAGTAGCCAAAGTAATTCTGCAATCCTCAAAGAGAGGAGCACTTATTCTTTCCAATGCTTCTTCCTTAAGCCTTGCTTCTTCTTCTACAATTTCTTTCCTTCTTTCTAATAGAACATTCCATAAGTCTTCAAGTATTTTCTTCTTGATATTACTCATGTCCACCTCAAGGATAAAAATATATTTGATGATAGCCTTATCCACTTCATCTTCTTCTTTGTATAGGTTTGGATTCTCCCCTAACATCTCATTTTGTAGAATACTGTTGAATAATGCCTCTAGTTTCATAGAAGAATGAGGTCTTACCAATTCTAATTGTCCTTGTTCTCTTCTTTCACTCAGAGTCTTCATTTGACTTGTTTCTTTTCCTTTATTTTTCTCCAATGACACCTTCTTGGTAGCCTATTTCTTATTTTCCCTCATATGAATAACAAATTTCTTATTTTATTCTTCAATCTCCTCTTCACTATTAGTATCAATAATGTCAAACCTTCTTCTTTTCACATTGGCTTCACCTTGTGAAGCATCACTTCTCCTTCTCCAAACCAACTATGGTCCTTCTTCCATTTCCTCTTATACTACGTTGACACTTATATTCTTCTCTCTCATTGTCTTTTTCTTTACTCTTCTCTTGGCAAGGGCAGCAGGTGGTGTAGCAATGGTGCTCTTCTTCACAACTCTTGTAGTTTGCACAACCAAAGGGGATTTCTCTCTTACTAGAGAACTAGCAGTGGTTTTTCTTTTGTTTATAATAGAGGGCATAGTCCCCAAGGACTTTTGGATAGAGGGAGGAGTGTTAGTTGTTCTACTTGATCTTCTTAAGTTGGATCCTCCTGTACCACTTGATTCTCCTTTAGCTTTCTCCCTTAAATGTTTCCTTTGTTCCTTTGACACACCCATTTCCTCTGCAATCTCTTCAACCATCTTTTTGACCTTCTTTTGAATTACTGGTTTCTTCTACTCCATGTGTACCTCCATGGATGTCTCTACATATGTTCCATACCTTACCTTTGATGTATCCTTGGGACTCTTTAGAAAAACATCAGCTAAACCAAAAACATCTTTCGCAATTACTTCATATATACAAATTCAAGGATCCACACAGACCTTGGTTCTACTACTTCCATGATGCATTGGTCTATTGACACCAAAAATTTGATGACATTCTCATATTTCTTAACTAGATTCCTTGGGATTTTATCTATAGCTTGCATCTTCCTCTAGAAAACTAAAAATAAGGTTGTAAGAGCCTCATATTAAGCATTTATATCACCAAGAGTCCTCATGAAGTCTACAATTTGATGGGAAACTAGTCTTCCTTTCAACCAGGTTATACTTTTTTTGTTTCGAGAAGCTCCTTCAAGAAATAAAATAGAAAACATATAACAAAATTACCATATTTAATTGCATATTTCTTCTTTTTAGACATTCAAGTTTTCCATTAGTTTTTGCCTTAGCAACTCACAAAGATCGTGGTCCATTCCTTTTTCAATCATCTCATATGCCACATTAATTGCAATGGTGGACACTGAATTTTCCCTATTTGTAAAATAGATTTTGTAACCAATTACTATTGCAGCATACCTCATAGTCAGGTTTCTAATTGTGTCAATAGTTAGAGCTCTCGTGTCGTAGGTTGCACCTGTAAGTTTCATAACCACTTCATTCTTAATAGATTTCAACATGGGGATAGGTCTGATGGAGCCTAGACCTATAACCTCTCTTATTATTTCCTTTGTTATCATACCAGGCATGTCAGTCCAAATAGATTTATCATGAATTCTCCTAAGTTCCATTCTAACCCACTTGTCCTCATGGAAGAAATTCAAAAACCATTGCCATACATTTAGTTTCTTCACAACTAAGTTTTTGTATTCAATTTTTTAGGGAAAAATCATCTCCAGTTAACTCATTTGTCCACAAATATCCTAGCTTACTGTGATCATATTCATCCATTTTCTCATGAATATAGATCCTCATATCCTCAATTGGTAAAACCCCATATGGAATATGAGAAAATTCACCTAATGGGTCATCTTCTATGGACTTCACAGGATATTTCTTGAATTTAGGTTGTGGTAATTCAATAACCCTCAATGCAGCCATTGTAAAATGTATTCAAACTACTTTCAAACAAATATTTTTGAAGACTATGATAAACAATATTCGTCAATACCTTTTTGTTTTACCTACTGAACTAGGGTTTTGATGTGCTAAATCTCAAATCATTGTGCTAACTCCTTCCCAACTCTACTTCCTCTTGAATTTTTTTGTGAATGAATTTTCCTTAGTGAAATCACTTATAATCCTTCAATCTGACTTAATTTTGCATTAAATACTTCAACCAATAAAGTTTTCAACCCTTCATCTATATGCACAATCAACTTCTGAAGCTCCACAAACTCTTGCATCATCATATTTTCTTCTACAATTTTCACCAAATAAATCAAGCATGTCAATCTTCATCATATAACTTCATGTTGAGGCATCAGCACCTCTTCTATGGTGGGGGAAATAAGATATTTGTTAAACCTCCCCTTGAGCTAGAGCTCTTGACTTAGTTTCCAGAGGAAACATCTGCACCGAAGGATGGTATAGATTCTTCCTTGAATTTTGTCTCTTCCTTCTTTCCCCAAATATTTTCCATTTCCTTGTTTTTTTCTACTAGATTAATCTTTTTTACTAGTTCATTCCTCTTTATTGGATTATCCTTATATTTTTTCTTTTGTAAAACATGGATATATGTCTAGGCCTATTGCAATTGTAGCATACAACATTTTTCTAACCAATATTCCTTCCATTCATTCTAGATTTGTATTCATTAGCTTTATTCCCAAATCCATAGCATGTATAGTAGTATTCATTGAAAGATTGAATAATTCTTCCATTGTTCTAGCCATTAATCACTTGACTTCTATACTCACTAGCTTTATGACCAAATCTTTTGCATGTAAAACATTGACCATAAAAGGATGGAGCATTCTGATTCATTATGCTTCTACATTCCATTCCCCTATTTCCAAATCTATTACAAGAATAACAAGAACCATTAAAGGATGGGTACCTATGTGCATTTTGTTTTCTAACCAGTGGTTTTCTAGCATCATTCCTTTGATTTTGCATTTGCTTTTCATTGTTCTTCTTATCTTCAATATTCTTTGGTTCATTGATTTTCTTTTTTGCATTTGAACTTTCTCATATCTCAAACCCTAATCCACCTTTGTCTTTAGAGCCTTTATGATTTTCAATCATCTCATCAAACTTTGTAGCACTCAATTTGAATTTTCCTTCATGACTCCTTATTTTTTCCAAATTTGATCTTGAAATTACCACTTCTTACTCAAGACTTGTACATTCCTCTGATTTTATTTTCACCATTACATTCAAGCATTCTTCGATTTTTTTATTTTCTGTAACTTCCACTTTTAGACCAATGATGGATTCATTTTCTTACTTCAATTGCTCATTGACCTCCTTATTCCTTTCTCTGAACTTCTTGATTTTCTCTCTCAATTTTTTGATGTATTCATTTTCTTCTTTGCTATTTTCTTTTAGATCTTTGTTTTCATCTTCAATATTTTCAAGGTATTCAAGTGAAACTTTGAGTTCTCCATCTTTGTTAATAATGCAATAGATTATATGATTCCAATAGTGGGAATCTCTTCTGAAGGAGTAGGAAATTTTATATCATCCATGTATTCAATCTCCAAGATCTTCCCCAAGTGGTTAAGCTCCTTCCAAGGAACCAAGCTCTAATGCCAATCATTTAACACCCAGAATAATGAGAGGGGGGTGAATTAGTATTCTCTTAAACCATTCAAACATTAAACATCTAATCACCAAAGCATATTCAACTGTAATAAAGAAAGAAATCATGAAACATTAACAATACCACATAACACATGAACACCAAAATTTTTACATGGAAAATCCAAAATAGGAAAAACCACAGTGAGGGTTAGGTCACAATATATTATAACCGATTATATTATATTTACAAAAAAATTCATTGTACATGGACTCACTGTCCAAGTGGAATCACTACCCACAAAGAAAAAGATGGAAGAGAGATGGTGGCTCATAGCCTATTTTGAACCATTACAATTGCATCTTTTATATGTATGAAATACAGTTCCAATGAAGCTCAATAAATTAACTTTGCACACTTCATCTAATTCAGATCTAACACTCTACTTTCCTTAGCATTCCCATCACTTTAATCTTCTACTCAACAATCACAACTTAAATTTGCACTACTCTGATAATATTCACATGTAGGATCTTCACATCAAACATCACATTTTTATTTCATACATCAAAACACTGAAAATATCTAACATATATATCTGCTTCAAGCATAACATTAATTAAGTCGGCCTAATTAGATGTAACACCCAAAATATAACTTGTCAATTCCAAAAATTTCATACATATCTTGCACCAAGATTCAATCCTCAAAATAACTTAAAATAGGTCAACATGGACCTATATTAGATCCTACATAAGACCACAACACTTATTTAACCTTCGCATACCTTCAAACTTGTTAGGTTGGCATGGCATAAGACCTAATAGCAAAATCCTTCAACCATGTATCCACATACGGACATGTGAAACTCAAAAATCAATGCCAATTGGAATTCCTACACAAATTTCATTTGTCAACATCTCCTTAAATCAACAAAACCAAAAACTTATATTTGAAGAAGTGTGGATTCTCCCACAGAAATGCATTGTATAGGGAATAACTGTAATTTTCCAAACCAACTTCTGTTACTCATATCTTTCAATGGATAATAGCCAAAACATGATGAAAACTTGGAATCAAATACATCTAACATTCAACAAAATAATGTTAGAAGCATAGAGTGAAACCTTCATCTGTGGATCGATATGGACCCAAAAATTAAAGAATCGATACATTGAATCAACAATATTGACACTTAGTTGATTTCCATTACAACCATCTTTACCAGACCAAACCACTTAGCAAAAATGTCTTCTATGAACACTACAAAACCTGTTAGAACCAACAACAATGATTCACATCAAGATCTTCATTTCTAGATACAATGTTGACATCAATGGTAACACTATAATGCTCATGTTTCCAATAGCATCATCAATGGCAAACTTCTTATTCTATCAACACTTCTTCCAAACCAGTTTTAGTCTTCAATTTGAAATTGTGTTACTTTGTAACACTATCTCAAAAGGGGACAAAATGTAGACAGCTAAAATTAGTACATTATTAATTAGCTAAATAACCCAACCATTTTCTCTACAATTGATTGAATAAATCCCTATTTATTTTATTAATTTTCAAATTGTAGTCCTCTTGTTAATTAAATAATATTTTATTATTTTAATTAATAAAATCACTATTCATCATTATCCACCCACACCTCATTTCTAGCATAATTCATTCAGTCATCCTTATTCTCTTATCCACCTTAGGTAAATAAATTTAAATATATATTTAACTCATCCCCCCATCCTCATCCCAAAAGTTAAATAAATTTCTTATATATTTAATTGTCTATTTTCCTTCACTTTCTATTAAGTGTGCTAAAATCAATTAACCCTATAATCCCTCACATGCACGTACAAATGGGCGGGTGCATGAAGTTGGGTAGCAATTTTGTGGCCACTTTTTTAAAAAAAATTGAAAACTCATAGCATGAGCATGTTATAAAGTGCTCATGTTATTGCCCGTGAAAAGCAAAAAAAAAAAGTGATAGTCATCATTTTTACTTTGACTGTTTTTTCTTCTGCCCGCGGCCAAAACCCCCAACTTTCGCACTCACGTTCTAGGAGGAGGTATTGTGCAAAAATCTTCAACAGCAATTGCTATTTCTTTGCAAGGATGGCACCACAATGATGAAAAGGTGGGAGAGGTAAGTATTGTTTGTTGTTTGTTTGAATTTATTAGCTTTAGGTTGATTTTGTTAATTTTTTAGGTTATATTTGATTTTTTTTTTTTTGAATTTGTAGGAGATGAAAATGAACCCATAAACCCTCAAAACCCTCAACAAGAAGAGCAACCAAATCCTCAAGAACAAAATCCTCAACAACAACCTCCTCCACCAATCACTTAACACCCTCCTAGCACAATAAAATTTAATGAGTGAAATTGAGAACAACAAAAAAAAATTTGAGGATTTTATTAGTAGGTTTAGTGATCCAAATGGTTCAACCATAGAAAGAATGACCCTAGCAAATTCATTGAAAGATATGTTGAAAAATGTAGATTCAATTAGCAAACATATAATTGGATGGCAAGACAGGAGGCAAGAGGCTAGGGCATATTATGCGGATAAACTATCATATAAAAAAGTAAAGGATTTAAAAATTACAAAAGGTGATTTGTGCTCATTATTCACTAACCCGCGCACAAATCAAAATCTTAGCCTCAATGCGAAGAGGTTTCCTATTCATTGGTGCCACCACCAAGAGATTAGGAATCATTTTTATGATAGGTGGTACATGATCTTTGATGACCAACCATGCAACAATTGCAAAGTCACCCAATATTTTCTTAGGAAACTATACAATGAGTTCATATTGAAAAAAATCCCAAATTATTTTGATATGAGGGACTTCCAGGGGAGAGGTGGGGGTCAGCTTAGGATAGGCCCGATGAACAGCCGGATCCTACATGGCAAAGGAGATGAGCTCTCACTAGGCTGCCTCGTGAGCATGTTGTTATGCCTGTCATCATGAAGGAGAGTGCCAACGTAGAGACATTGCAGGTGATCAACACTTTGACCCAGAGTGTCATCCATCATACTAGCCCTATTCTACAATGCCATCTAGGGGAGTCTTCAAGTGGTGGCCTTTCAACCCATGTGTTTCAATCTTGCGGGGCGACTTGTTCATATGACCCCACCGGCACTCAGGAGGTTGCTACGCAGGATCTGTATGTAGCTACGGAGATGGAGAGAGTGGCTGAAATTTTGCATGACGCGTATGGAATTGATACTCAGGTAAAAGTTAGCATGTTCATTGAATTTAATTTATTGAATTTTGATTTTGAAATACAAGATTAACTAATTTAGTTTTATGATTTTAATAAAATTGCAAGGTCACAGTGTTGAGACTGGATACACCGGCCCTCCACCTACTTATTTTTGCATCACACCTATTAGTGGGGTATGTAACTAGTAAACGATTATAAATTTATTACATGTTAATACCATTGTTTTATGAATGGTATTTTAATATGTGATTTTGGATGTTGAACAGGGTAATATTGGAGGTTTCGAGGGAACACCTCCCAGTTCCAGTGGATTTACTCAAACCTACATGTAGGTAATAGAATAAAGAGTTTAACTAATGAATTTTACTTAATAGATTTGTGTAGTTTATATTCATATTGTTGGTTACGTTGCATTGCACATCATTCAAACTCAAAGCATTACTTCACATTCCATAACTAATAGCTAGATGTTGATAGATGAAAAAATTTCAACTACAATATAGTTGTTTAGAAAGTCAACACAATTACTTCACATGGAGGCATGTGCTTGCAAAGGCACACCTGCATGACAAACTATGGATGCTTGGAAAAAATATATGAAACCATAATAGTAAGCAATAGCATAGACAAGGCAAATAGTAGTTTGAAAAAATGCCTCGAAGAAATGCAGTCTCATGGTGATGGAATTTCATTCCATCACCACGAGACCACATTTCTTTGAGGAATTTCTTCAAAATGCTCACCACCTTTTCCATGATACCACATTTTTCAAACATGTGCACCAAAGCATTTTATCAAACTACTCACTTCCTTGCTGCTATGGCTAAAATCCTAAAATAGCTGATTTCCAACAAACTATGGATGCTTGGAAATATATCTATAAAAGCATAATAGTAAGCAATAATACCATAGAGAAGGAAATGCACTTTTTGAAAAAATGCTTGAAAGAAATGCGATCTTATGGTGATAGAATGCCATGACATGAATTTTTTTGTAATCGCATTCCATCACCACGAGACCCCATTTCTTTTGAGCCATTTTTTCAAATAGTTCACTGCCTTCTCTATGCCACCATAGTTATCATACATTTCTATGAAATAATTTAATCAAACGGTTTACCAGCTTTCCAAATAACTATTGATGCTTGGAAAATAATCTATCAAATCATAATAGAAAGCAATAATACCACAAAGAAGGTATTTATGTGTTTTTTATGCACTTCTCAACACAAGCAATGCATAGGTGCACTACCTCTCTTGAAAGACAATATTCCACAATGAGATTGCAGAACAATATCCCAAGGTCTCTAATGTCAGGTCTTGACAGTGTTTGGAATATCTCAGATGTTTGTGTTATTTGTTGGAATCACAAGGCGGTCTTATCGATGAGTTACAAAGTGTGGGAAGTTGGGTTTGCAAATACAGTTTCAAAGTGCTAGAAGTGAATGAATAGTGGTTGTCCACTCAAAACAACAAGTTGAAACTCATCAAATTCATCTGATTTAGCTTAATAGTGATGCTTGAGATCCTACTCTAACCAACAACTAAAATAAATAGCAAAAGGAGAAGGGTTAAGAAAGTTGTTCTAATCCTAAGCTATGAATGAACGGTAACAATGGTGGCTGCTAAAGTAGAAAGGCTTCCTAAACTGAGTTTTGTTTGACCAAGAGAAACCTACAGCTACACAAAACCAGTGCAATCTTCTAAGTTCTGATGATTTTCAAATTACACATACACATCATGAACATGCAATTGAACTAGGTTGCAGCAATGATAGAAAGAAGCCCAGGCTAACCTTGCACAACAACTTGTCATCAACAAGTGCTAAAAGTATGGGTTGGAAGCTCATCAAATACTATAACAGCAACACCATCATGACAACCATTCAATAAACTAATACTAAAACTAACATAGAAGGTAGAATCATGCATGCAAGATGTGTAAAATCAAAGAGAACATCCATAAAATCATGCAATGTTGTCTTCTATTGCTACAAATGCCTTTTACAATAGGTCTCCAACCGTTACAAATGAGGGGCAAGCCCCTATTTATAGTTTTCCAAAGCCCAAATGAATGGCTAGGATTGAATTACATCAAATGGCCCAGATTTGATTTACATTAGGGTTTCACCTACCCCACAATATTCAACAATTAAAAATACACTCCTTGTCTTTTCCCTGTTTTGTTAGCTAGTGCTCAGGTGTTGCAGCAATTTTGTCATTTAGTTGATTGCCCCTTTTACTGTAGTTGAAACTGATTGAAAGTTGCCCCTTGCTTGATGCATTTGCAGTGTTCTTCATTGGATCAAATAGGCCTATCGACGACTGGCATCAATGGATTGGTTTCCCCTTATTCGGGTGGATAGCTCCCTTATGCCTTCTTCAAGGCCACCCCCTTGCGCTTTTATCATTGAATTCCTTGGCACAAGCATTCTTCTAATGCTAACCCTATTGGTGGGTGGTAGGGGGAGAGGTGAACATGAAATGAATGGTGACAGGAGCTATGCGCATTCCTTGTTCAGCTTTCTCAATGGGTCTCCTAACAGACACGCAATAGGCTCTTGAATTCTGCATACATGAAACGTCGTAAGTGCTTTCATACACAAATTAAGGAAAACATTAGTCAAATATTGAAAAATCCTTGTTAGATCCATCCATGCATCATCAAAAGATCATAATATTCATATTTGGAGCTCATTTGGATCATAAACATTAATGCGGGCCCAAGGGGATGGGCAGCAAACGAAGGACAGCAAATCAGAAGGGAAGTTCCAGGACCTCACAAAACATAGAAAAACCAAGATTTTTCAATTATAGCACATGGGAAAAGGGGAAGGAAGAGTGCCCAGAAGAAACTTCCTTAAGATTGGACTCATTTAAAAAAATCAAAAGTTTTGAAGGGGAAAAGCGAGGATCACTGCCCTTTTGAAAAGGCAATGAGCACACGGCAGCTCAGAAGGAAAGTCTCGGATGACAACGGAGGGGTGGAGTCCCGAAAATGACCACAGACGGACGGAGTCTCAGAAACGGCCACAAAGGGGCCAGGTCCCAGAGGTCGGGTCGCTGGGGCTCCATGGATTTTCAAAATGGCCACAGAGGGATGAAGTCTCGGAAATGGCCACAAAGGGGCCGGGTTCCAGAGGCCAGGTCATCGGGGCTCCATGGACATTCAAAAGAGCCAACGAGGGCCAGAGTCCCAAAAATGGCATGGAGGGGCCGAGTTCTGGAGGTCGAGTCACCGAGGGCCGACGAATGTTCAAAACGGCCACAGGGGGATGAAGTCCCAAAAATGGCCAAAGAGGGGCCGGGTCCCTGAGGCTGGGTTGTCGAGGCTCCACGGATGTTCAAAATGGCCATAGAGGGTTGGAGTCCCAAAATAGCCATGGAGGGGCCGAGTCCCGAAGGCCAGGTCACCGAGGCTCCACGGATGTTCAAAACGGCCATGGAGGGATGGAGTCCTAGAAATGGCCACGGAGGGGCCAGGTCGTCGAGGCTCTACAAATGTTCCAAAACAGCCAAAGAGGGATGGAGTTCGGAAACCACCGAAACTTAACAAAACATTGACAAAACATTGGTTGTTCACTTAGGCACCACAAAAACATCCCAAATCCACTAGAAAGTCATCCCCAAAGTCAAAAATGTAGAAAAAATTGAATCAAGCGATCATGGACCAAGTCAGCAGGAACAAGACAAAGGGCAGAAAATGGATGAGGGACTTTATTTCTGCCCGAATTTGAATACCCCAAGTAGGTGAATTTGGTAAGGGGAATTTGATTGTTTGAAGGCACATGACCAATTTGGGCTTGGAAAATGGGGCACGCAATGCAACCTGTTGGGAGCGAAAAAAAAGGGGGTCCTTGCCTATGGTGGGGCATGTGTGCAAAACATGCACAACAAATGGCGACTTGTTGGGGAAATTCTCCAGAGCATTTTGATAACAAACTAGAATCACGAACCCAAAATCTCTGGTTCTGACCTTCATGCTAGGAAAAAAAACCACTAGCCAACCCAACCTTTAGTATGCTAAAAATCCAAGTGTGTATAATTGTGTTAATTCCCATCCTTCAGTCGCTACAGGAACCCAAGCTCCATCCAGTTAAGCTACATAGTTTATTCTAACTCCAAAAGCATCTGGGACATTGCCTCACTGCTAGTCAGGCGTCCATAGCCCCGACGAGGTTGTCGTTGTGATTCTCCTGAACATTTATCTACTGTTGGTTGGGCATTCATAGCCCCAGTAGAGTTGCTCAGATACCCCCAAAAAGTTGAATTTTCTCTTTCTTTTAATTTTCAATGTTTTTTTTTCTTCCTTTCTTTTCTCTTTTCAGCTCTTTTCTTTCAACCCACAAGCATTGAAGCTCACGCTTAGGGCTGAGAATCACAGTTGAACTAGATCAAAATTTTAGATTTTTCACTTAACTAGACTTCACAAAAGGCCCTGCAGTGACCGTCAAATTCTTAATATGTGTA
Organism: Sequoia sempervirens; assembly: GCA_007258455.2. Taxonomy (NCBI): domain Eukaryota; kingdom Viridiplantae; phylum Streptophyta; class Pinopsida; order Cupressales; family Cupressaceae; genus Sequoia; species Sequoia sempervirens. The sequence goes on from VDFB02189578.1 coordinate 23,252, forward strand.
AGGGTTGTAAGATTTTAGAATATGTTAGAGTCAAACTAAACCAACAACTTATCATCTTTGAATCAAACGCCTAGATCACTTGACACTAACAGAAGACCTTCACCATCCACTCTGAAGACTTGATTAGAGTTTGACAAAGAAATAAGTAGAACAACCCCAAGCGATAAGTATGGTTGTTGTGTGCACAGATGTGCCTAGCTAAAAATAGAGGGACTCTGAGAAAAGTGAAAGAAAACAACCAACAAAGCAAGCAACCTACACACACCAACTAACCTAAGGAAAGTGGGAAAATAGAGTATTTATAGGAAACCTATACTACTTGAAATGGGATATGTACAAAGATATTTACAAAGCACTATGTTTAGGCAAGGCGAGATGACATTAACGTTCACTGGATTTTGTAATGAATGCACAAGAAAATGGGCAATCATTATCATTCTTAACCATGCAAACTTATCTTTATATTCAAAAAAAGGAAGTTCAACATTGCAGCACTCAAGTTCAATAACGTCACCATGAAAAATCAGCAATTGAGGAGGCTCGCTAAACCCATGGTTAATCCATAAACATGTTTGTTTTCTCTCATTCCCATAATCAAAATAATAAGTGTAGTTATGAGAAAAAATAGGGGCAAGGAAGGATAGAACTTGGATGTAATCACATGGAGGTGGTAGCATTGGACAGTCGAGACCAAGCACATCATCGTTGATCGTTGCATTGGTAGCCTCGAGCGGGTGCGGTGGAGAGTGCAACACTTTGAACATTAATCTTGCATAAGGCTAGGAGGACGGGGCAACAAACATCTCTTCCAATCTACCAATGGGATCTACAGCCCCGGTTGGCAGTTCTTCAAAAAGAAATACTTCTCCACATTGATCATCTGCAAACTTGGGATCTACTTGGTTGTTGTCCTCAAATGGCAGTATGATGTCTCATCTCCTTCCCCAAGTATCAACCTCCTTTTTATGATGTTCAATGTCATGGGATAATGACATGGAAAAATATGTCCTATTGCAGCTCCCTGAATGTGAAGGAGGATCAACAATGATCATGGTGGAAGGGCTCCAAGTTGCATCTTGTAGTTGGTCAATTCTGTCATACTTGTTGGAAGCCATCAAAACATCCCCACCTTTGTCTTCTTCCCTTTGTTGTTCATGCATCTCATCATGACGTTCACACATTTCCTCTTGCTCACTATTGTTGTAAATGGAGAAGGAGCTCCTCTCCTAATCTAGAAACTCTAGTGCATCACTGTTCAGGGGCTCAAGGAGTATGTATTCATCGCTACCATCTTCTGGGATGTGCTCTTCCTCAGCATGAGCATACCTCCATAGTGCAGCTCCCAATGGAAAAAATTCATCAATTGATGGAACCTCATCAAGGGGACCAAAGTCTACTGCACAATTTCCCACCAAAGACTCGCCAAAAAGGCCATCATCCATGGTACACAACTGCTCTTCAAGAGGAAGAACTTCTTGGTGACTGGTGGATAGTATTCCCGCTTGATCTACTTCATCGCTCAGAATTCTGAGACTGTATTGTTTTCCTTCTTCTATTGTTGCCCCAACATCCTCTTGAGGCCTACCTTTAGCTGATTCATCACTTAGTTTAGGCTCTTGGTCTTCACATTCCATCCTTGAAGCAACTGTAGGAAGTGGTATGCTTGGCTGCCTCACTTGTCCTTTGACTTTCTTGATGGCTTCTTGGCACAATTCACATGTGAACTCTGAGTGTGATGAATATGGAGTCTACACCAATTTGGTAGTAGTAGCACCTCTGAATCCACTTGGTATTTCAGCTTCGACCAATCCTTTGCCAACCTGGAGACGATTTGGTCATATCTCTCCATGATTGGGTCCTCATCATCACTTGGGAGGGAAGTTGGATGGCGAACAGTTGTGACCTATAGTTGTTCCCACTTCTCCAAATTTGCATTTTTTAGATTCTCGATCACTTTCATTTATGAAGGAGAGGTCTTCCAATCCGATTTCACTTATGTCTTTAGCATCTGAGTTGGCTATTCTAGCATACACTATTGCAGACTTTTTTGATCCATCCTCAATTGCCAATGGTTCTTCTTCTAGAGTGGAGGATTTCCTTTGATTGGTGGAGGGAAGACTTCTAAATTAGTTTCAATCATATTTTCACCAAGGCACCTTGCTATCCTAGTGAAATCTACCTCTTCCTCTTGGTTTTCAACTTCAATGTTTGTTGCTCCAACATCAGCTTGTATCAAATTTCTTGGTTCATCCTTACTTTTCTATCCTCCAGATGTTGATAGCTCTTTTGCCTCATGGGATAACTTCTCTTCATTGGGAGTTGGCTACAACAAATTGTTCGAAAAACCCTTGGCTTTATCGATAATGTTGTCACATAATGGACACATAAATTCTGAATGTGGTGCATTGTGAAATCTACACCAACTTGCAATTAGTACTTCCTCTAATCTTGGTCCATCCTTGCTGCTCAAATGTTCTCGGATCAGCTCCTTGAATGCTTTGGCTGCCATGGTTTTCAACTCTTCTTCTAGGTCTTCGAGAGCCAAGGGTTGGTATATTTCCCAAAAGGAAATTTCTCCCTGCAATACCCTTTCGATTCTCCTCAAGAATGTGAGACATCCTAGCTCGTTGTTCCTACGAGTGCAATGGATCTGACATCTATCTACCAATGCAAATTGCTACAATGGCTTCTTCAGTCTCTTATTCAAATCTGCATGCAACTGAGTGATGTCAATTTGTGCATGCTGCTCCATTTTGACTCAACTTCTACTTGCCTTCAGAATTTTTTTATTTTTTAGCATTAAAAGAGATCTTATATCAGATTTCTTCTTTGAAAGTTCTCTTTCTGAAGTGCCAACTTTCAGCTTTGTAGCCTCAACATTTCATGCCCTCCTTCTAGCACTATTTCTATTGATGTGTTTTTTATGCACTTCTCAACATAAGCAGTGCGTAGGTGCACTACCTCTCTTGAAAGACAATCTTCCACAATCAGATTACAGAACATTATCCCAAAGTCTCTAATGTCAAGTCTTGACAGTGCTTGGAATATCTCAGTTGTTTGATGTGATTTGCTAGAATCACAAGGAAGTCTTACGGATGAGTTACAAAGTGTGGGAAGTTGGGTTTGCAAATGCAATTTTAAAGTGTTGGAAGTGAATGAATAGTGGTTGTCCACTCAAAACAACAAGTTGAAACTCATCAAGTTCATCTGATTTAGCTTCATGTTGATGCTTGAGATCCTACTCTAACCAAGGAATAAAAAAAATAGCAAAAGGAGAAGGGTTAAGAAAGTTGTTTTAATCCTAAGCTATGAATGAACAATAACAATGGTGGCTGCTAAAGTAGACAAGCTTTATAAACTGAGTTTTTCTTGACCAAGAGAAACCTACAGCTACACAAAACCAGTGCAATCTTCTAAGATCTGCTACTTTTCAAATTACACATACACATCATGAACATGCAATTGAACTAAGTTGCAGCAATGACAGAAAGAAGCCTAGGCTAACTTTGCACAGTAGCTTGTCATCAACAAGTGCTAAAAGTATGGGCTGGAAGCTCATCAAATACTATAACAGCAACACCATCATGACAGCCATTCAATAAACTAATACTAAAACTAACGTAGAAGGTAGAACCATGCATGCAAGATGTGCAAAATCAAAGAGAACATCCATAAAATCATGCAATGTTGTCTTCTATTGCTACAAATTCCTTTTACAATAGCTCTCCAACCCTTACAAATGAGGGGAAAGCCCCTATTTATATTTTTCTGAAGCCCAAATGAATGGCTAGGATTAAATTACATCAAATGGCCTAGATTTGATTTACATTAGGGTTTCACCTACCCCACAATATTCAACAATTAAAAATACATCCCTTGTCTTTTCTCTGTTTTGTCATCTAGTGCTCAGGTGTTGTAGCAATTTCATCATTTAATTGATTGCCCCTTTTATTGTAGTTGAAATTGCTTGAAAACTGCCCTTTGCTTGATGCATTTGTAGTGTTCTTCATTGGATCAAATAGGCATGTCGACGACCGGCATCAATGGATTGGTTTCCCTTGATTCAGGCGGGCAGCTCCCTTATGCCTTCTTCAAGGCCACCCCCTTGCACTTTTGTCATTGAATTCCTTGGCACAGGCATTCTTCTAACGCTAAACTTGTTGGTGGGTGGTAGGGGGAGAGGCAAACATGAAATGAATGGTGACAGGAGCTATGTGCATTCCTTGTTCAACTTTCTCAATGGGTCTCCTAACGGACCCGTAGTAGGCTCCTTGAATTCTGCATACATGAAACATTGTAAGTGCTTTCATACACAAATCAAGGAAAACGTTAGTCAAATCTTGCAAAATCCTTGTTATATCCATCCATGCATCATCAAAAGATCATAATATTCATATTTGGAGCTCATTTGAATCATAAACATTAATGTGGGCCCAAAGGGACAAGCAACGAACAAGGGACAGCAAACCAGAAGGGAAGTTCCTGGACCTCACAAAACACAGCAAAACCAAGATTTTTCAATTATAGTTCATGGGAAAAGGGGAAGGAAGATTACCTGGAAGAAACTTCTTTAAGATTGGACTCATTTAAAAAAACTGGAAGCTTGGAAGGGGAAAGGCAGAGGGTCACTGCCCTTTTGAAAAGGCAATGAGCACACAGCAGCCTAGAAGGAAAGTCCCGGATGGCAATGGAGGGGTGGAGTCCTAGAAACAGCCACAGAGGGATGGAGTCTCAGAATTGGCCACGGAGGTGCCGGGTCTTAGAGGTTGGGTCGTCGGGGCTCCACGGATGTTCAAAACGGCCACGAAGGGATGGAGTCCCAGAAATGGCCACAAAGGGGTCGGGTTCTAGAGGCTGGGTTGTCGAGGCTCCACAGATATTCAAAATGGCCAAGGAGGGCCAAAGTCTCAAAAACGGCCATGGTGGGGCCGGGTTCTGGAGGCCAAGTTGTCGGGGGCCAATGGATGTTCAAAAACGGCCACGAAGGGATGAAATCTTGGAAACGGCCACCAAGGGGCCGAGTCCCAGAGGTCACTTCGTCGAGGCTCCATGAATGTTCAAAATGGCCACGAAGGGACGGAGTCCCAGAAAAGGCCATGGAGGGGCCGGGTCCCAGAGGCTAGGTCGCCGAGGCTCCACGGATGTTCAAAATGGCCACGGAGGGGCTGGCTCCCGAAGACCAAGTCGTCGGGGCTCCACGGATGTTCAAAATGGCCATGGAGGGAAGAAGTCCCTGAAATGGCTATGGAGGGGCCGGGTCGCCGAGGCTCCACAGATGTTCCAAAACAGCCAAAGAGGGACAGAGTTCTAAAACCACTGAAACTTAATGGAACATTGACAAAACCTTGGCAGTTCACTTAGGCACCACAAAAACATCCCAAATCCACTAGAAAGTTGTCCCCAAAGTCAAAAATGTAGAAAAAAGTGAATCGAGCAATCAAGGACCAAGTTAGCAGGAACAAGACAAAGGGAAAAAAAGGGACGGGGGACTTTATTTCTCCCTAGATTTGAATACCCCAAGTAGGTGAATTTGGTAAGGGGAGTTTGATCATTTGAAGGCACATGACCAATTTGGGCTTGAAAAATGGGTCACGCAAAACAAGAAAGGAGCAATGCAGCCTGTCAGGATTAGAAAAAAAAAGGGGGTCCCTACCTATGGCGAGGAATGCGTGCAAAACATGCACAACAGAAGGCAATGAACTTTTTGAAAAAATGCTTGAAAGAAATGTGATCTTATGGTGATAGAATGCCATGATGTGCATTTTTTTGTAATGGAATTCCATCACCACGAGACCCCATTTCTTTTGAGGCATTTTTTCAAACAGTTCACTGCCTTCTCTATGCCACCATAGTTATCGTACATGTCTACGAAAGCATTAATCAAATGATTCCGCGGCTTGCTACTATAGGTAAAATCCTAAAAAAAATCCTTTCAAACAAGATATGGATAGGGAAAATAGTAAGCATGATAATCAAAAATGTATAGTTTAATAAGTACTCAAAATTTTGTTCATTAGATCTCATACATTATAAGTCATGACGTGGATCGCTATTGTAACTTTTTTGTGATTGAATAATTTGTTGTTTTATTTTCATATGTTGGTTGTGGAAACACCTCCAAATGTTATGAGGGAAATGGATATTTGTTTTTCATCCGCTATACAATCCTCGATGGCTCTAACAGGGGAGGTATGAGGCAAATTACTAAATTTCAATTTACATTCGTTGTTATAGATGTTATTTCTAGTGAAAAATCAAACCAAATTATTGATTTCTAGTTTAATTTCTATTTGGATGGTTTATACTGGGCTTGAGCATGCCTCAGCATCGGCATGCAAATATTTCCCTCATGGAGAGTGATCGTGAGATGGATGTAAGTTATTATTTTGTTAAATATATCATTTTTTATAATGTAATTTATATATATTAATGTCTTTACTTCTTATTGTAACAGTTAAAACTTCACCAAGAACTTAACAATACTAGGACCTGAGTAGTAGGAGCACTCCTCGAGTGCAGCACAAACAAGTGACAAAACTATCGCCATCTGATCAACAAGCAAAGGGCAAGAGTTTACTTTGAGATCCTAGAGAGCGATGACTTTTGATTCTAGAGCCCTTTGTTGTATGCCTACATGGCAATTTTGTACATATTTGGTATTCGATATATTTGACATTGTATGCCTATATGGCATTCTCGTAAGCCTATATGGCTATTTTGTACCTATATTTTATACTTATATCGACATATATTGGTGTATGCATACATGGCTATTTGGTTAATACAAATCTTTTTTATCAATGGTGTCCATATTTGCAACTTACGTGTTTTCATGCGTATACCTAGTATCTGTGCATATACTTTGTATTAAGTTGTGTATACTATGTATTCATGTGTATACTTCAAGGAATATGTGTTTGTGACTACTTGTGCTTCCCTTATTCGCATGTACATGCTTGACTTATTCACGTGTATACTTATTAATTGGTTAGCCATAGCATTGATCATTGTTGTCCTTCATGGTTTGTCTTGAATAAATTAATTGATTAATGGTAAACAACTTTATCTAAAGCAAAAAATATGTTTTCAATTGGTATTCCATGAAATGACTGATAAAAATATTCCAATATATTTAATCCTTTGATTAGAACAACTCAATTAAACAAAGGATACATAATCTTCACAACACTTGCAAAACATAATATTCAAAGTAGATGAAGTAGTCAACTTCTTGACACATTATCTATGTTATCGGGTTCTTCTATTTTAGCCCTAGTTTTGGTCCTGGTTCGCTCAGGTGGTGCGGGTCCTAGTTCGGTTCACCTATGGGTTCGACCAAGGTCCATTTTTGGGTTTGGTTCACCCAGGAAGAACCCAAGAGAACCCAGGAAGAACCTAGATAGAACCCAGGCAAACCAAGATAGAACCCACATGCCTAGGCATCCAAAAAAGTGTTTTTTTGAACATTTTTTTAATGTTTTATGGAGTTTTACTTTGACCCACACCCAAGGGAACCCTAAAAGTGACCTCTAAATCACTTCAAACACCTTAACTACCTCATTCTTATTCATTTGTTTTGAAAACAAGTATTTTCATTCCAAGAGGTTGAGCTTTCATTTTTGCTTGCTAGATTGAAAGTGGATTGTGACACAACTTTCTTTTTTCAAAAATTGTCCTGCATCATTGAACTAAGAATTTATCACACATCTATGAATACTACAAACTAAAACACATTACACTTTTGTTCTCACTGACTTCATGTACTCTCCAACATCTCCACTCATGCGAAGAGTTAGAACTGCTTGGCCATGCCTTTGCATCATTCAGGAAGTTTTTCTCTTTTTGATAATGTCAAAAGCATGGCTACATATAGATTAGGCAAAAGACTTTTCCTTTTAGATTAGCAATGCATGGAATTTTTAAAAATTATCCTTTCTATTACAAAAAGATATGTGTTTATACATTTCGATTGTGTAGTCATCCTTTGGTTCTTTGAAAGAAAAATCTACCTATGTCATTGTTACACTGCACAGGAAGACTCAATTTTGTATTGTGGAGCTATATTAAGCTACCACTCTCAAGACCAATGTAAAAATGATACAAAATAATGTTTGATACTGCAAGAAGACATCAAAATGGCTAGTGTACTAAACAAATTCTTATGATTTATGAAGAATGTTGATAACTCTACTCAATTGGCTTCTTTTTTCAAAATCATACAAATTGAACCCTAGCATCAATAGACTTTGTAAATCAAGCTACCACAATTCAAGTTTCAACGATGAATATTTATCATGCATGTTTTAAATGTCATTCAATTTTATGGAGGTTTTATTGTTTATATGATGTTATGTGATATTCTAATCCTAATTCATGCTTCTAGGTTGCATATATATATTGTTTTTACATGTTTTTTGTACCAATAAACCCAAAATGAACCAAACCCCCCTCCAAAAAATTTGGCCTAACCAGCAAACAGAACCCCCGAACCTGAACCCAAACCTCAAAACCTATTCTAATACTCTTCATTCTTCCTGCACAAACTTAATTGACCACCAAATCATGTTGCCTCTTGACTTTACCTACTTTTACTCCCTCAAACCTCTCTTTTTCATTCAAAACCCTTGTTTTCCCAACTAGGGCATCATGCCATAACATAATTTTGACCTCCCATGTCCTTGCAGACCTTTTGAACACATCAAAATCCACAACCTTACCCTATTTCCAACCTAGTCTAACTTATTTTCAAGCAATTTCTTCTTTTCACCTCTTCTATCCTTGCTTTTAAGGGGCCTCGATTCTAAATTTTCAACAGGGGCAGTGCTAGTAATCTCTTAAAATGCCTTTACCAATGTTCGTTTCTTATTCCTACTCCCTATCCTACTTACATCAAGCCCATATCACCGAGACACGGCCTGAACAATAGGTGGAATGGCCTTTTTCAACATATTACACTCGAACCCTTAAGAGATTGATTCAATTGAACATAGATCGAAGTGATTATGTGTGTTTGGGTGTCAAACAGGACCATGCCTAGCATAAACATACCTATTTGGATGCATTGGAACAGTTTGTTTGGTCACATGAGTTGCAGAATGAAAGTTGCACCACTCTGCAACTTTCCACTGCTTGCATTTGACACTTTTTCCATCAACTAAGAACTGGACACAATGGTAAAACCACTCCAAGATAACAAAAACTGAGAAAGGTTATTGTAGAGGGGCCTAACGGGATCCCATAGGATTAGACAAGAATTTTCTAAGCATCGCGGTATCTGAGTAACAACATGCTAAATTTTGCAGTCATTTTGCCCTTTGGACCCTTAAGGGATCAATCTGGTTGAACATAGCTCAGAGCGATTCTGCATATTTTGGTACAAAAGAGGACCATTCCTAGTGTAAACATACCTATTCAGACATGTTGGAATATTTTTTTTGGTCACACGAGTTGCAGAACAAAAGTTGCACCACTTTGCAATTTTCCACTACTTGCATTTGACACTTTTTCCATCAACTGAAAATTGGACACCATGGGAAAACCACTCCGAGATTTTAAAAAAACTGAGAGAGGTTATCGTAGAGGGGCCCAACATGATCCCATAGCATCAAATCATATTTTTTTAAGCATCACAGTATTCGAGTAACAACATGTTGAAGTTTGCAACCATTTTGCATTTTGGACCCTTAAGGGATCGATTCGGTTGAATGTAGCTCTAAGCGATTGCACGTGTTTGGGTGCGAAAGAGGACCATTCCTAGAGTAAAAATACCTATTCGGATGTGTTGGAACAGTTTTTTTGGTCACACGAGTTGTAGAATGAAAGTTGCACCACTTTGCAACTTTCCATTGCTTGCATTTGACACTTTTTCCATCAACTAAAAACTAGACACCATGAGAAAACCACTTTGAGATAACAAAAACCGAGAGAGATTATTGTAGAGGGCCCCAACATGATCAGATAGGTTTAGACAAAGATTTCATAAGTGCCATGGTATCCAAGTAATACCCCATCAAATATTGCTACCCTTTTGCACTTTGGGATATGATGTTTCATTGAATTGTACGGTTCCGTACAAGGTGATTGTGCTCTCTTTTAGATGGAATTTAGTGGGAAGCAGACTTAACTCTATTTTAGTTTTTCTTTGGTTGTATTTCAAGTGATTTTGTGCATTTTAGAAGCTAATTACTGAGGGTTGGTTTGTATACCCTATTTTAAGCATTTTGAGTGCATTAAAATGTCATATTAAGCCTTTCACCCACTGTATGCTTATATAACTCAATGGAAAGGCTTAATTATGGTTATAAAACATGTGTGCAAAGTTTTGTGCACAAGGGAGGTGAACAGAGGGTTTTTAGGTGATGCCCTAGATGTCAAATGGTGCATTTTTTAGTGGAAAATGGTGGTTTACTTCTAGGGTTGGAAGAAATCTTTGGGGACAGTGATATCTCTTGAACTTTTAAGCTTGTGCAGACCTTTTTGAAAGTGTTTTAGGATTTTTTTGGCTATGGGAAGGTTTCGAGTATGGGTTTTCAATAAACCCTTTCGTAACTTGTGAAAGAAGAGGGTTTTGGGGTTTGTTATGTTAGAGGGTTTGTTGATTCAATTCAAGGTGGAGGAACTCTTTTCAACATCAACTAATCAGACCTCAACAAGACACCAACCTTGAAATCACAATCACCCAAATTGAATCAACTAACAACAATAGGCTTATAGTCTCCAAATCTCATCAAATGGGCTTTTAGATAAGGTCATCCAATGGCCAACCAAACATCAATCAAGCTTTAACACAGACCCTAAGACAAATTCCCAAGAGATCATACCATGTTTCTTTGAGATCATACCATGTTTCTTTGTACCACCATTAAGATCCAAAAGACCACCTTGCACAAAGGCTACTAAATTAGCCCTATTTACAAAGAGACGGCCTTTTAAACACTAGATCTTCACTCAAACTCCTCAAAAAGAAATATGTTATGTGTCAAAACCTCTAATTCCATGATTTTTTTCCAGTTCCAAGACCTCTAGATCCCTAATACACCAAACCCTCGATTTCAAGCAAAATACTTGGGGTTTTAATGAAACTCCTATCTCCCAGACCTGCTAGACCCAAACAAAGCACCAAACACACTTACCAGACCCTGCACATGGTGAATAATATATTACATGGACATTCCTTCCCACGTTTTGTCAAAACACCACTTGAAACCCTCATTTTCATCATGAAAATACCCTGCTACATCCCTAGAACATCATCCCAAACACCCAACCTTGACTCCACAACATTCTAAATAGATTAGGAATGTATTTTACAAGTTAGAGGACCCATTCCATAAGTTTTAGTAGGCACAAAAATTTGAATGGGTTGAATTGCATCATGAAACCCTTCAATCCAAGAACACTGTGAAAGTAGGTAGCAGCAGTAAAAACAAGATAACTTTCACTATACAAAGAGTTAGAACCTCTAAATATATGAAAATGAAAGCTAATTCATCAATCTAAAATTTCTAATAGGTTTTACATCATCTTAGCATCTGTACAAGCCATACAAAAACAAGAAAAGTTAGAAAAACTAGTAAATTTCTAGAAAATAACATTCTTCTTGATCAAAAATGGGTTACAAATCAACCAACAACCTCTCCTTCGAGGCATTGAAGGTTATTATACATGTTTACCATAGTAACAATAAAAGCAGAGGCTCTGAAAGGAACTCCATAAAAACCAAGCTCTTTAAATGGTATATCAAACTCTAATTCAAAATCTTTTAGATGAGGCTACTCCCATAGCTCTCTTACTCACTTGATAAATCCTTGAAACTTTGTATTGATTTTATTTTTCCTATCCCTCTCTTGTTTTTCTTCCTCAATTTCATCAGGATCATACATTGACCTTCTTTCCCCTTCTAAATTTTGGACCACATCCATTACCTCCACATAAAATTGGACATCATCGGTCTTCTTGGTTCCCACACCTTGATATGGTTATGCAAATGAAAATGAAGCAAAGTAATCATCTCCTTCTCCGCTGGTTAGAAGAATGCATGGTTAATGTTTTGATACAGGATATCAACTCTCTCTTTTGCTCTCATGGTTGAATATCAAAATCTAGTATGGTGGGCCTCTAGAGTTCTAGTCATCTTTCTTCCTCTTCCACCAAATGTTGGCCTGATCCACATGTCTGCTAGCCTAATTAGCTTTGTTTTCGAAAGTTGAAGTTTCTCCTGAGTCACCAATGTAGCTCTCTCTACCTTTTCAGACTCTTTCCTTGCTACAAATCATCTCTAGGATTTAATCATTTGTACCACATGGTTGATGTGCTTTGAATCCTTGCATCTAAAGGAAATTTCCTTAACATAAATACAGCTACCTAGGGAATTTCAATGTTGTCATTGTAGTTGGCATTAAATTCGGTACCTGCAACATTGAAAATTATCCTTATATAAGAATTCCCTCCATCTTGTTGGCTTGTAACACTCTTGATGGTGGCTACATGAAGAGTGGTTATGATTCCTCTTTTACATCAGAGGGTTCATATCCTTGATCTAACTCTTCTGAATCATCAGAATCAAAATCACTAGCTTCCATATTCAAAAATTCCTAACCAACATCTTCAATAAATTTAATTGGATCATCAATAATAGTCTTCAAAATTGGCCACCAATACAAGTTCATTATGCTTTCATAATACTTTATAACCATGGAGTTCAGCATTCCTTGATGCCATCAAGTGAAGATTGAGGAATGGCGTCAATGCGGAGTACATCCCACTTGAAGTCTTTGAAAACAATAGCCATATCAAATTCCTTTTGCCCAAGTCCTACTCTTTCAAGGTTAACAATCTCAATCTCACTAATAGTAATTACTAAGAAAGGTAATTCCACCAACTCTACCAAATAGTTTACCGTAAGAACAATAAAAGCAGAGGCTTTGAAAGGAACTCAATGAAAACAAAGCTCTCTAAATGGTATATCAAACTCTAGTTCAAAATCATTTAGATTAGGTTGCTCCCATAGCTCTCTTACTTGCTTGACAAATCCTTGAAACTCTATATTGATTTTATTTTTCCTATCCCTCTCTTGTTGTTCTTCCTCAATTTCATCAAGATCATACATCGACCTTCTTTCCCCTCCTAAAGTTTGGACCACATCCATTACCTCCACATAAAACTAGACATCCTTGGTCTTCTTGGTTCTCACGCCTTGATATGGTTATGCAAATGAAAATGAAGCAAAGTAATCATCTCCTTCTCCGCTAGTTGGAAGAATGCATGCTTAATGTTTTGATACATGATATCAGCTCTCTCTTCTACTCGCATGATTGAATACTGAAATCTAGTATGGTGGGCCTCCAAAGTTCCAGTCATCTTTCTTCCTCTTCCACCAAATGCTAGCCTAATCCACACGTCTGCCATCCTAATTGACTTTTTTTTTTAAAGTTGAAGTTTTTCCTAAGTCACCAGTGTAGCTATCTCTGCCTTTTTAGACTCTTTCATTGCTACAGATCATCTCTAGGATTTAATCATTTGTACCACATGGTTAATGTTCCTTGAATCCTTGAATATAAAGGAAATTTCCTCAACATAAATATTGCTAGCTAATTTCAATGTTGCCATTGTAGTTGGTATTAAAGTTGGTACCTGCAACATTGAAAATTATCCTTATATAAGAATTCCCTCCATCTTTCCAATCATGCCTAACTATTTTTTTTGTAACTAACATGACTTATTACATTATAAATCAATTGTGGATGTAATATGACCTTATTCAATTGACAAAACTCAAAACACAAAACTAACTTAAAAGACTTCCATGAACTAAATTTGCTCAATAACCTCGGTGCCCCTGCACCAAATTTTAATATTTTAGTAAATATCATTAAAATTAAGGGTAAGTGCATGGATTTGTGACACAATTTTGGCTCTTAAGATGCCACTTTTTTTTTTCTGAAATCAGCAAAATCTGATTTGCATGAGAAATTGAAGATAGTTACGCTCAAAATTTCAAGATGCAGCAAGAACAAAAGTTGAAGTGCTCCAAGTCTAGTTTCTAAATTACTAATTATTTTTGAAATTAATGAAGATTAAGGGTCTCAAAAAGGGGGGGCCTAAAACAAGTCCTTTTTTTATCAAAAAAAATAGCGTAGTGCCTAAGGGCTCCCCCCTTTTTGATTAACTTTTTTTTAGAATTTCAAAATTCCCAATGGTGTGAAATTAGCTAACACCATGTATTTTATCCTCGTTATTTCAGATAATTTTTTTAATGAATATTCAAAGTGGACACATCCTGAAAAGATAAAATTTGAGTGTTCTCCCCCCTGAATTTTTTGAAAACTAATCGAAAATTGTTTTTTTTCATCATGTGTAGAATGGAGTATAGTTTCAAAAAATGTAATTTGCTTCATGTTTCAATAAACAGGTAAAAATCTATCCTAAAACTAGCACATGTTGGTTTTGTGAAAAAATGGAGGCATTTACAATAGAAGCCACGAATCATAGCCTTAACTAAATCAAAATGAAAAAAGAATTATATATTTAGATAGCTAAGAGAGTCAATGCTATCATGGTTTTTTTTATAAACTTGCATTGAAAGATGTGCAAATGAGACTAGGAGCACAGACAAAAATATGAGGAAATTTGGCAAATCCTGTCAATTAACACATCCAACACAGGCCATTTGGCGAGTGCCAAATTTGGCGCTCTCCAAATGGAACATCACATTTGGCGAGCGTCAAATTTGGCGTGCACCAAATGTGATGTGTCATTTGGAGAGCACCAAATTTGGCACTTGCCAAATGACCTGCTTTGAACAAAACTTTAATTTCCCCTCTCTTTGGTTGACAACTTTGATAATTCTTAGAGTGCATAGTTTATGATCATTGGATAGTTGAGGTTTTACCTTCCATACGCTCTATAACTCATTACCCTAACTAGGTAACTCTTTATCCCTCTGAATTCTCTCTCCCTCAGGTCTCTTTTCCTCCCACCTAAGTACCTAAATAAATCTATCTCACTCCAAACCCCTTTCTCACTCTCCCTCTCTCTCTCCCCCTTTGGTATTTTTTTCTCACTCCATCTCCCTCTCTTAGGTTGTTATCTTTCTCTCTTTATCTCTCTCTCTCAAGTCTCTCCCTCTTACCCTCTCTCCCTCTCTTAGGTCTCTCACTCACTCCCTCTATCTCTCTCCCACTCCCTCTCTCTCACTCACTCTATCTCTCCCCTTGTCTCTCTCTCTCACTCTCTCAGGTACATCTCTATCCCCCTCTCTCTCTCTCTCT